>CAUYQG010253385.1:0-12228 GCA_963574415.1 Tarsius wallacei
CCTGAAGGTTAGACCTTTGTCAGATATACAGTTGGCAATACTTTTTCACGTTTTGTAGGCTGTCTCCCCTCTCCTGATGGTTTCTTTTGCTTTTCAAAAGCTTTTCAGTTTGATGAGGTCCCACTTGTCTATCTTATAGCACGCGCATTTGGGTTTTGATCAGGAATTTGTTGCCTAGTCTAATTTCTTTCTTTCTTTCTTTCTTTCTTTCTTTTTTTTTTTTTTGAGTTTGAGTCTCACTCTGTCGCCCAGATTGGAGTGCAGTGGCTGCTCCCAGCCACCACAGCCTCGACCTGCTGGGCTCCAGCAATCCTTCCGCCTCAGCCTTCCGAGTAGCTGGAACTACAGGCACGCTACCCCACCCGGCTAATTTTTTGAATTATTGTAGAGATGAGGTCTCACCAAGTTGCCCAGGTGGGTCTCGAACCCGCGGGCTCAGGCAGTTCACTCACCTCAGCTTCCCAAAGCGCGGGATTACAGGCTGAGCAACAAAGCCCGGCTAGTCTAATTTCTATAAGGGTGTCTCCTGCGTTTTCTGAGATTCTTATAGTTTGAGGTTTTATGTTGAGGTTTTTTATCCATTTAGAGTTGATTTTTGTGTATGTTGATTGGTTTCACTCTTCTGTATACAGTCTACCAGTGTCTCTAGCACCTTTTACTGAATAGAATCTCCTCTCCCCAGTGGGTTTGTTGAAGATGAATTGGTTGAGAAATGGAGGTTTTGCTTCTAGAATCTCTATCTTATTCCATTGGTCTATATGTCTGTTCTTATATCAATACCAGGCTGTTTTGATTATTGTAGACTTATAGTAAAGCTTAAAGTCTGGAAGTGTGATACCTCCTGATTTATTTCTTTTGCTGAGGATTGTTATGGCTATTTGTGGTCATTTTTGTTTCTATATAAATTTCTGTATTGTCGTTTCCAGGTCTAAGAAGAATGATATTGGTTATTTGATGTGTATTGCATTGAATCTGTAGATTCCTTGGGTACGGTGGACATCTTAACAATATTGATTCTTCTAATGCATGAGCATGAAATATTTTTTCCATTTGTTTGTGTCTTCTTGGATTTATTTGAGCAGTGTTTTGTAGTTTTTGCTGTAAAGGTCTTTCACTTATCTAATTAGGAAGATGCCAAGGTATATCTTTTTTCTTTTCTTTTTTTTGAGGCTGTTATGAATGGGATTGTGCTTTTTATTTGACTCTCTGCCTGTTTGTTGTTGGTATATAAAAAAATGTAATTGTCTTTCACGTGTTGATTTTGTACTCTGCTCCTTTAAAATAAATGCTTGCATTATGAAAAAAATAAGTCAAAATAAAATGAATATTTACTTGATTTGAATTTGGCATTTATTTGTGTATAGCATCAGTACTGGAAACATGGCAAAATGTTTGCCTCTGCTGTGAATCCATTACTAGCTGTCAAATCCTGTTCCCCAGTCACTGTCTAATTAAGGCATTGCCTGGATTTTATGTCCTAGAAGTGAGGTGGACAGAATTTATTTACTGCAGGACCCCTGGCTACGTGATACTTAAATGATCTGAAAACACGTAGCTATTTATTAAATATGATTTGACTATGATTTATACCGTGTTAGTGTTGAGATGTTTTGGAACTTTAATTCCCATGTATCACGTTATTTCTGTTCTTAGGTTTTTAATGAACAAGAATTTCACCAAGTAGATCTCATTAGCACAGACATATCAGAATTGGCAGACTTGTTTTATACTTCATTCCATGGGGAAGCAGTATGATGGCATTCTGTAGAGGTTGGCAGAGTTCTGGTCTGCTACCATTGAGCTATAGAATATAAGACAGTGCATTCATAATAAATTAGTAATTTAAGACATTTCTTTCTTGATTTTATATGTCCATAATATATAAAACCTTGCTCCAGGAAAGTCTTTATTAAGGAAGACTCAATTTATTCCACCACATTGTTTTCACTACCTATATCTGGCATCAGGAGCAAGAAATTCTTATTTATTAGGATTTTACACCCAAATTCTATGCTTTCTGTTTTGCTTATAAGTAGCCGAGTGACTACAAATTTTTTGTGTTTAAATACTTTGTGACCCCATTAGAGAGAGAGCACAGTATAAAAATATTCAATGTGTCATAAACACAATCATTATTCTAGCACAGACTGAAAATTACCAATATCAACAAGGATATGGAAACCTTCAAATTAAAGTCACAAGCTAAAGCAGAGTAAATAACCACTCTTCTACAACAAATGTGAGCCTATGAGTCTATCAAATGTGGAAGTAGAAGACTTGCATACACTATAAAGTTTAATATAATATGACTTGAGAATTTCCTTTCAGGTAGAAACATTCTTTTTTTTTTTTTTTCTTTTGAGTTGGAGTCTCACTCTGTCGCCCAGGCTGGAGTGCAGTGGCCGCTCCCGGCCACCGCAGCCTCAACCTGCTGGGCTCCAGCGATCCTTCCACCTCAGCCTTCCAAGTAGCTGGAACTACAGGCATGCGCTACCACAACCGGCTGATTTTTTTGATTTATTGTAGAGATGCGGTCTCGCCAAGTTGCCCGGGCGGGTCTCGAACCCATGGGCTCAGGCAATCCACTCACCTCAGCCTCCCAAAGGCGCAGGATTACAGGCTGATGCTTCCACTAGAACCATATTATAGTTAGAAATATTTTAAAACTCCAACTTTTGAAGGAGGCTATCTCTAATAGTATTAATTTATTTTTACATTATTAATGAATGTATTCAGCTAAAGTAAATTCTTCTTTCAGAGATGAAAGATACCATTTTTAAATTTCATTTGTTATCTTAGAGACACAAAGTTGGCAAATCAAGATGCCTTTGAAAGTTCATAACCATATAACCTGAGTTTTTAATTACTTCTTTTTTGAACAAACTTATATTAGTTATTGTTTTGTAGAGTATATTTCATTTTCTCAGCTGCCATATTGGTTTGTATTATCATCACATTTGAACAGATACTTATTTGTGAAGAGTTTTTTCTAGCAATGCATTTCATGAAAATTCTCTTGTGCTTTTAGAACACTTGATGCAATTTATAGTAATCTACAGTAAATAAATCCAAATTAACAGTTGAATTGCTTGTATTCATGTTTATCATTCACTCATTGATTCTTTAGTCAATAACTCATTTATAACATCTCTACTTTTTGAGTTTCTTATGACATAAAATGTTTGTGGGTTTAGAATAGTACTGGCACATAGCCAAAACTTACTAAACATTAGCTATTATTATTTATATTGATTGAATTATTCAATAAATTATTAGAATCCATTATGTACAAATGAGTCTTATGTAAAAATGATGAGTAAAACACATAAGTCTTCACACCCATGAAACATATTCCATGGGTGAACCAATTATACAAACATAAATGTATTCTGGGTAAGATGCTTTCCTATTAACTCCACCAGCAAAACACATCAAAATGTCAAGCCCTTTTCAAAATACCTTCTGCCAGTAATATGTTTCCTTTTCTTAAAAACTAAGAATTCAGTGATCTAACAAAAGTTTTAGAGTTGTTTTCAATTCTTGTAGTTTCTATAATAGAAATAACCCTGTGGTATCAACTAGGAAAGTTAGTTTCAGCTGATCTCAAGCTGTCTGCATGACCTTGGGCAGTTGATTTAAACTTACTAGGTCATGATATCTCTACTTGTAGAATAAAAAGCAAATATCTGAGATGTGGGGCCCAGAAATTTGCAGTTTTAGAATGCTCTCTAGGTGCTTCTGAAACTCAGTCAACCAGTGTAACGAGGATTGTCAGTGATTCTTCTAATTCTTTTACCGTATGACAAGAATTTCAAAAGTCAGTGACTGAGTAAATTTTGTGATTTCTCTTTTTTTGTGCTATGTGTAAAAGATATATCTAGGCTGTCTTTAGTTCTAAGATGAGTGTTACAAATGCATATTGTCAATTAGTCATTATTTTAGAGTAAGAAAGGCATCAAAATGCCTTCTATTCTGTGCCAGTTATATATAGCAGTTCTTCTACATCTTAGTATGAATAACTTTTCAATCTTATAATCTTAATACCAACTTCAAATAAGTAGGAGGCTTTGACTGTGGGAGGAAAAAAAATGTAATTTTTAACTACAGCTAAGTTTTTAGAGGCATTGTGCGAGCCAAAGGGCAGAGTCAGGTATCTAGGTACTTGGTAGGTAAAGAAAACATTTTAGAAATTAGGACTTGATACAGAAAAGGGATGGGAATGCAGTGTTTATTGAATTCTACTCTAATCCAGGCATTATGTTAGCCACAAATTTACACATGCAATGATAATATAGCCCTCAGCCTTAAAGTGATTAGAATTTAGTGATCAGCAAATTTCACCTACTTAATAATTTGCCTAGGATCATGAATAAACTGTTCAATACCTTTTAAATTACCTTACCTTTGTGATTTGGTTTATGAATCAGACTAATTTATGTCAAAGTGTAGTCCAGTATACTACCTTCATGACCTTTGCCAAATCACATAAAATCTCCACAATAATTTACTTTATATATTTTTCTTTATATCAGTTTATGATTTATCTCTAAAACAATTATTTATAAGGAAGAATTAATATTAGTACCATAAGTAAGAAATCAATAGAATTTGACAACAATATGTAGTAAGCATAAAAATAAATGCAGTGAAAACTATACAACACTGTAAGGTCATACTTAGATGCAGTTTCCTGATGAAAATGGCATTCATATTATTAAGAATCAGTATTAGCAATCCTCAGAAAGGTGTTAAAGATATGTTTTCAATGAATTGCTGCTTTCTCCTAAACCCAACATAGCAAAAAAAGATTTTCAATTTACTAATGCTGATTCAATCATATATTATGCACAATGTGAAGAACACTTAGTTTAACAAATGTAAATTTTTTACACAGTCTAAAATAATATTGACTTTAAAAATTCTTTCCATATATAAAAAATTCCAAATAATCATCAACAATAAAAATCTCCTGGAACAACAAAAACTTTGGAACGAATAAGTAATTGTAGCAAGGTAGTAGGATACAAAGTAAATATACAAAAGTTCAATCACTTTCCTATATACTAGTAAAAAAACAAATAGAATTTGAAGCTAAAAACATAATATCATTTATATAAGCAGCAAAAAAAAGAGACAAGTGTAAATCTAACAAAATATGTATATGATCTGTATAAAGAAAATGACAAAATTCTGATGAAATAAATCCAAAAATAACTAACAGGAGAGATATTCCATGTTCATGACTAAGAAAACTCAATATAATTCCTCCCAACCTGGTCTATGAATTTAACACAATCTCAATCAAAATCCCAGCAAGTTACATTGTGAATATCAAAAAACTAATTCTAATGTTTCTATTGGCAGGTGAAAGACTCAGAATAACCAACACAATATTGAAAGAGAACAAAGTTGGAAAATTAACACTGCTTGACTTCAAGACTCACTAAAAGGTATAATAAGCAAGATAGTATGTTATTACAAAAAAAAGACAAATAGTTCAATGAAACAGAAGATAGAGCCCAGAAATAGTCTCACACAAATATGATCAACTGATCTTTGACAAAGAAACAAAGGCAATACAATGGACAAAAGGTGGTCTTTCAACAAATATTGCTGAAGCAACAGGATATCTACATTTAAAAAATCTAGACAAAAACTTTATGTCCTCCACATAAAGTAATTCAAAATGGATCTTAGATCTAAATATAAAATACAAAATTATGAAACTATGAGAAGATAACATAGGAGAAAATCAAAATAACTTTGGGTGTGATAATGACTTTTTATATATAATAGCAAAGTCATGGTCCATAAAAGAAATAGTTGATAAGCTGAATTTTATTAAAGCTAAAATTTTCTGCCCAGCAAAGGGTACTATCAAAAGAATTAGAAGACAAATCCCAGACAAGGAGAAAATATTTGCAAAAGACACATCTAACAAAGAACTGTTATTCAAAATATATTTTTTAAAAAACTCCTAAAACCCAACAATAAGACAATTAGCAACTCAATTGAACAAATATTTCATCAAAGACTATATTTAGAAGGTAAGTAAGCATATGAAAAGGTACTTAGCATCATATGTCATTAGGAAATTGCACATTAAAATGATGACATACCACTACTCACCTATTACAATGGCCAAAATCTAAAACACTGATGACACCAAATGCTGGCACAGATGTGAAGTAGCAGGAACTCTCATTCATTGTTGATGGGAATAAAAAATGTCACAGTGACTTTGGAAGACACATTGGCAATTTCTTACATAATTGCACATGATCTTACATACAACCCAGCAATTGTATGGATAAATACCACCTTGGTATTTTTCCAAGTAAATTGAAAATTTAGGACCACACAAAAACATGCACATGAATGTTTATAGTAGCTTCATTTTTGTAATTTTATACATTATAGAGTTGTAGGGTACAAGTGAAGATTTACTACATAAGCAGGCTGCATGCAGGTAAAGTTTGGGCTTCTATGTGGCCCTCACTTCCCCTGGTAGTGGACCAGGTACCTCTGTGCTGTCACATCCCCCTCACTTTCCTTCCTCTTCTGGCAGTACCCAGCAACTACCCTTGTGCTAATGTGACTAGTGTTCAGGGCCCATTTATGAGTGAGAACATGCATTATTCAACTCTTTGTTTCTGTAATACTAAACTTAATATGATGGTCTCTAACTGCATCCAAGTTGCTGTGAAGTTCATGATTTTGTTTTTCTTTATGGCTGTGTAAATATTCCATCATGCATATGTACCACTTTTTCTATATCCAGTACACTTTTGATTAGCAGCAGGGTTGGTTCCACATTTTTGCTATTGTGAATAGAGCTGTATGTTTACATGTCTATGCAGGTGTCTTTTTGGTAGAGAGATTTATGTTCCTCCAGGTATATTATCAGGAGAAAGATTGCTGGATTATATGGAAGATCAATTTTCAGTTCCTTTAGAAATCACCACACTGCTTTCCATAGAGATTTAACTAGCTTACATTCCTACCAACAGTGTAGAAGTGTTCCCTTTTCTCCACAACCACACCACCATCTGTTGTTTTTTGACTTATTAATGTTAGTCATCCTTACTGGAGTTAAGTGATATCTATTGTAGTTTTAATTTGTATTTCTTTGATGATTAGTGACACTGAGAATTTTTTCCTGTGTCTGTTGGCTGCTTGTATGACAGTTTTTTTGAGATTTGTCTGTTCATGTTCTTTGTCAACTTTCTAATTTATTTTATTTTATTTTAAAGATATGGGGTACAAGTCAGGATTTGGTACATGAGTGGTTTACATATAGGTGAAGTTTGGGCCTTCCCCTACTGCCAATTCCTTTCTTGTAGCATTGTGTTAGATGTTCAGGGTCCACTTATGAGTGAGAACATGGGATACTCAGTTCTTTGTTTCTATGATAGAACACTGAGTATGACTTTGCCAAATTTTTAATGGGGTTGTTTGGTTTTTTTTCCTTCCTTCATTTGAGTTCCTTGTAAATTCTGGATGTTAGACCTTTGTCAGTCTTTAAACTTTATTACAAGGCTATTAAACTTTACTACAGTAACCAAGATGACATGGCATTGGTACAGAAATAGGCACTTAGGTGAGTGGAACAGGACAGAGATTCTGGAAGGAAAAACATAGTCTCTCAACCAACTCATCTTTGGCAAAGCTACCAATAACAATCTCTGGGGGAAAGAGATCATATTTAGCAAATGGTGCTAGAAAAACTGGCTAACCACATGCAGAGGAATGAAACTGAAACCTACCTACCACCATATACAAAAATCAATGTAAAATAGATCATGGACCTAAATGTAAAACCTCAAACTATAAGAATCCTAGAAGAAAACATAGGAAACATCCTTCTGAACATCAGAGTATGCAATGAATTCATGACCAAGTCCCCAAAAGTGAATGCTACAGAAGTTAAGATAGATAGGTGAGACCTTACCAAACTGAAAAGCTTTTTGCACAGCAAAAGAAACCATCAAGAGAGTATAGAGATAACCCACAGAATGGGAAAAAATATTTGCAAATTATGTATCTGACAAAGACTTAACATATAGCAGTTTGTTAATTATTGTCTAAATTTGAAAGCAACCATGGTGCCCTTTAGCAGGTGAATGGAAAAATAAACTGATAATCCAGATGATGGACTATTATTCAACACTCAGGAGAAATGAACACTATCAAGCCAAGAAAAGACATGGAGAGACCTTTGATGCATATTACTAAGTGAAATAAGTCAATCTGAAAAGGCTAAATGCAATATAATTCCAACTATATGGCATTCTGAAAAAGACAAATGCTAAGGAGACGTGTTGTGGTTTGGACTGTTGTGCCCTCCAAATCTCATGCCGAAATGCTTTCTACAATGTTGGAGGTAGGGCTCAGAGGGAAGTGTTTGGGTCATGGGGGTGGATCCCTCATGAATGTCTTGATGCCATTGCCATGATCATGCGTGAGTTTTTGCTCTATTCGTTCATGTGAGAGCTGGTTGTTTAAGTCTAGTGCTCCTCTCTTATCTCTTTTGCTTCCACTCTTACCATGTGACATGCCTGCTCTCCCTCTTCATCTTCTGCCATAATTGTAAGTATCCTGAGGCCTCACCAGAAACCAAGCAGATACCTGCACCCACAGAACTATGAGCCAAATAAACTCTTTTCTTTATAAATCACCCACCCTCAGGTATTCCTTTATAGCAATGCAAAAGAAATTAATACAAGAAAACAAAATCAACAAGTGTCAGGAAGTAGGAGGTAGAGGGGATAAATATAGGAAGCACAGAGGATTTTTAAAGCAATGAGGTAATCCTGCATATTATAATGGTGATCTTGTTATACATTTGTCAAAACCCATAAAAGATACCATTATGCATTCATAATTTTTTTTTAAAAAACCTATAGAATGTAACATCAGTAATGAGACCTAATAATTGTGAACTTTGAGTGATAATTATGTGTCAATATAGGTTCATTGATTATAACTAATATATCAGTCTAGTGTGGGATGTTGATGTTAGGGGAGTCTGTACATGTGTAGGTGCATCAGTATATGAGAACACTGTACTTTCTACTCAGTTTTTCTGTAAAGCTAAAACTGCTCTAAAAAACAAAATCTGTTAAAAAAAAAAAAAGACACAAGGAACAGACGAATTCCCACTACATCCCTCTATTTATTTTAGAATATAAATGGATTTGTCTTTCTGTGGATCCATAGGATATATTCACAAAAAGCCTTATTTTGTGGAGTCTTAGTACTTGATCACCTAATGGAGGTGTTATGTTCTCAGGTTGACTTGTGTGTATCAGTTGTTGGAACTTAGAACAAGTTTTTCCAAAAAACAACATTCTCAGAGTGTTGAAATTCCTGTCCCTGTGTTCAAAAGCTTTTTCAACTCATGGTATATCTGAGCATTTGGATTCATGATACTAAATAGCGCAAAATGTTAGGTACATCAACTACAGCTTTCTACCCTATTCTCATAAAAGTAGAAACTGGATGAGGTCTGAGTTGCTTATATTTGTATCTGTGTCCCAGCAGTTTTGTTTTGCTTTGCTTTGTTTTAGAAAAAATAGGATAAAGATTCTAGATTTATGAAAGGGAAGGGAAGACTTCCTAGATAATATACAGTGTCTTGGGTTCAGAAAATAATGTTTTCAGGGTTGGGTGCAAATCTTTGGAGGTCATAGAATTTGTATTTGGGAAATCATTTATGTGTGGGTTATTGGAAAGTTTCCTTCTTTGCCTTTTGTTTGTTTGCTTTTGCAGTGGGAGTTTCTAACTTACACAAGTATTCTTCAAAATATAAGAATAATAATCACGGCTCATACTTAATGAGTGCTTTTTATGTGGCAGAAATTAAACTAATGATTGTCCAGTTAATCCGCAAAACAACCTTTAGACATATGTACTATTATTATCCCCATTTCATATTAACAAGTTTTAAGCTTAGATAGCTTCAGTAACTTGCCCAAAATCTCAGATTTAATAAGTGATTATGTCTGGATTTAAACTGACATAGTCTGATAGCGGAGCTCAAATATCTAGCCACTTCTTAAGGAAGTGGCTCAAGACTCAAATAAGAGAAAAAAAAACTATTTAGAAATCCATCTTGCTATTGGACTTGTGTCCATAAACACATAATGTAACTAGAAAACAGAAAATAAATTTGGACTCTGAATAATTCAGGTTGTGAAATACTATACTTACCTGAGGAATTCAGGAAAGTATCCAAAGCTCATCATGAGGGGATTATTGGCCTGAAAACAAAAAATGTGCAGTCATCTCAGTTTTAATTTGAAGAACTGAAAAAGAAAGCAAAAATTATTTTCCTCCAAATTGACACATGCATAATAATTGATTTTCATGTTACTTTCACTGGTGCTTTGGCTTTTACTAAGTGAACCTAGGCTGAAACAATACTTTATTTCCTGTTTGATTCTTTTGTATTAAGCCTGGGCTATATACTGGAAAGAAGCTTGAGAAGAGAAGAGAGTAATAAGCAGGGAACAGAGTAATGACCAATCTGGACATTTGCCTCTTGGATTCTTTGATCTGGGGAGCCCTCTGATCAATACAGCATGCAGAGGCATGGGTCAGGTGTCCCCTCTGCATCCACTGGGAGAAGAGATGCTTTGCCTAACTGTCACTCAGGTGAAACAATCAAGTTGAAACTGGAGGAAAAGAAGAGAGAGAGTGAGAGACCCAGCAGGGAGACTGCATGGAAGTGTGTGCACCACGGACTGTAATGGCATGACCCGGAAGGCAGTGATGCGACATGCATCACAAAAGCAGGACTAGCCTTGCAATCTTCTAAAACTCAGTTCTCAGCGTCTGTGATCTGCCTCCTGAACATTTGTATCTCACTATAGGTACGAGGCTGAAACAGCTGCACATGTTTTCTCCAGTGTTGTAAACCTGTCATCAGCACGGCACTGTTTACATATGGCTATAAGGTCTTTAAGCCCAGGATCCCTTAGCTATACAGCAGGGACAGATATTTACATGACAGCTGTGTCAATTGGAAGCAGCCTTGTGAGCTTGTTTGCTTCATTGACACTCCCGTCACCATCACCTGCCCCTCCCCCACTGCCCCAAAGACACAAATCTAATTCTTCCCCCTTTTTAAAATGAGCTTCATGTTAATAATAGAACTGCAGTGCAGATGCTCAAAATGGAAATAGCTGGCATTTCCCTAACAAGACTCATAATTCTGCTAGAAATAATGGATTTCAAGTGAAATAGCTCGAGTCCAAGAAGAGTGGTTATAATTCATGACCAGACGCCCAAATGAAATCAAAATCTGGGAAACATGCAAAGTGCTAATTTTCTACATCAGTGGAATTTATCAAGTTCCTACTGATTAATTTGAACAGTAGTTTGGTTGTTCAATTGATAGAGCTTTGTTTGCCTTGCAAAGACATCTGAATGACGTTGATTTAAATATTATTGCAACTTCCTGGTTTTGTGAAAAGCTTTTAAAACTGTAAATCAAAACCCTCTGAATCACAAGAGGCCAATATTAAGTGTTTTTATTTTTATTTTTATTATTCTTTACTATTTGAGGTAAGACTTCTATTTGCTTTACCAATGAAGCAAGTAGCAATACATCTTTGGAGAACAATTACCATGCATAGCTCAAGGAAGTGGTGCTTAATTCATTACTGTTGCTTTAGTTTATTATTAGCTTTCCCAAAGAAGGTACTTATTATATAATAATGACATTTGCAATTAACTTGACTGAAAAATAAACCACTCCTAAAATGCTTACAAATAGTACAACATCCATAATATGCTCTGCTATGATGTGAATGTGTCCCAAAGGTTTGTGTGTTGGAAACTTGATCCTCAAGGCAGCAATGTTGGGAGGTGGGGCTTAATGGGTGGTGTTTGGGTCAAGGGGCAGTGCCCTCAAGAATGGATTAATACTGTTATTGTGGGAGTGGTTTCATTACTGTGGGAATGGATTTCTTTTTTTTTTTTTTTTGAGTTGGAGTCTCACTCTGTCGCCCAGACTGGAGTGCAGTGGCCGCTCCCGGACACCGCAGCCTCGACCAGCTGGGCTCCGGCGATCCTTCCGCCTCAGCCTTCCAAGTAGTAGGAACTACAGGCGTGCGCTACCATGCCCGGCTAATTTTTGATTTATTGTAGAGATGAGGTCTCGCCAAGTTGCCCAGGCGGGTCTCGAACCCGCGGGCTCAGGCAATCCACTCACCTCAGCCTCCC
>CAUYQG010253386.1:0-12676 GCA_963574415.1 Tarsius wallacei
GACCTGCTGAGCTCCAGCAATCCTTCCACCTCAGCCTATCAAGTAGCTGGAACTACAGGCGCGCGCTACCACGCCTGGCTAATTTTTTGATTTATTGTAGAGATGAGGTCTCGCCAAGTTGCCCAGGCGGGTCTCGAACCCACAGGCTCAGGCAATTCACTCACCTCAGCCTCCCAAAGTGCAGGATTACAGGCTGAGCCACCGAGCCCGGCCGAGAGCTCTTTCAATTGGCTCCTGCATCCCTTTGACATACCCCCTGCATTGTTTTGGTCTGTTAGTTTGAGCACTTATTTTCTGGCATTACGATATAACAGCTCATCTTGTACATTCCTTGCCCTAGTTCATTTCTCCAAGGAAGCTTACCTTTTATTATGGGTATTAGAAACCAAGATTGGCACCAAACAGGTGTTAGGTATGAGTGTTACTACCAGGGTATTACCGTTTCTTAGTCCTCTCAGCTGGCAGAAAGAAAGTGTAAGAATATGTGTGTGTGTGTGTGTGTGTTTGTGTGTGTGTGTTTGCTAACCCATGTTTATGCACATATCTATAAATATTACTATATGTTACCATCTGTACCTATATTAAGCTAAACATGAGTTCATACTGATGTCTCCAACTCTAATCCATTGCCATATGGATGGCTCTAGCCTTTTCCCCTTGCCTGTCTGACATTTCCCACTCCAACAGTGAGAAACCTGCTTCCTGCCATCTGCCATCCATTTCCTTAACCATTTGATCCCAGTATACATGAATAAACATTTCAGAATTGTTACCGTCATTGTCTTTAGTCTTGTAGGCTCTATTCTATTCCAAATTTACTTAGGTCAGCAACTTTTTCCCTTACCCTCCTCAGTAAGGTTCTTTCATACATTTATAATAGTTAGGGGTGGAGGGTCAAAAAAAAATCACATATCAGGTACAATATATAATAGATTTTTTTGTTACACTCTTCATTCCATCATAAGATTTCTCAATCTCTAAGTTGAATTTTTAAAAATTTGCATATATTAGGGTTTCTCTTGGAGCTATAAAGTTCCATGGGTTTTCACAAATGCACTGTGTCATGTATCCATCATTACAGTGTCATACAGAATAGTTTCACTGCTTTAAAAAATGCTGAGTTTCACTTATTCAGTCCTCTCCCTTTCCCAAACCTCTGACAACCACTGATCTACATATTACATTTATAGTTTCATATTTTCCAAAATATTAAAAAAAAGTAAAAGCACAATCTGTTGATAACTTGGCTAATTTATACCAGCAAGAATGTTGTCCTTGTTTATAATAAACCAACAATGATTAATTTTTTAAAAGAAGAGGGTGTGGAAAAAGAGGAAGAAGAGGAGAAGGAAGAGCAAGAGAAAAGGAATCTTCCATATGTAGCATTTCAGACTTTTTTCACTTAGCAATATGCACTTAAGATTCATCCATGTCTTTATATAATTTGATAGCTCATTCTCTCTCTTTTTTTTAAGATGACTACTATTTCATCATATGGATTTATTATGGTTTATTTATTCAGTCACCTACTGAAGGACATCTCAGTTACTTTGACAACTATAAATAAAGCTGCTATAAACATTTATGTGCTGTTTTCTTGTGTGGACATCAGTTTTCAAATCAGTCAGGTAAATACCTAGGAATACAATTGCTGGATTGTATCTGTGTTATTCTGCATTACCACAAGCAATGACTGAGAGCTTGTGTTGTTCCAAATCTATGCCAGCAATTGGTATAGATTTTTATTTTAACCATTCTAATAAGTATGTGGTGTTTTGTATTTCCTTAATGACAAATAATGTTGAGAATCTTTTCACTCGTTTATTTGCCATTTGTATATCTTCTTTGATGAGGTATCTGTTCAGATTTTGCTATTTTTTTAATTGGGCTATTTTCTTATTATTGAGTTTCAAGAGTCTTCCAACTTTGTTCTTGTTTTTCAGTACTGTAATGCTTATTCTAGGTCTTTAGCCTATTCGTATATACTTTAGAATCAGTTTGTTGGTATTTATAAGATAACTTTCTAGGATTTTGATTGGTATTGCACTGAATCTATAGATCAAGTTTGTAAGAACTGGCATCTTAACAATTAGTGAATCTTCTAATTCATGAAGAAGTAATATCAATTTATTTTAGATCTACTTTGATTTCTTCCATCAGTTTGCTGTTTTCCACATTCTAGAATCTGTACATATTTTGTTAGATATATACCTAAGTTTTACTTTGCTTTTGGTGTGATTATAAACATTATTTTGTTGTGGTGGTGGTGGTTTTTAGCTGGAGTTTCACTGTCACCCAGGCTGGAGTGCAGTGGCGCACTCACAGCCACCCCAGAGTCGACCTGCTAGACTCCGGCAATCCTTCCGCCTCTGTCTTCCAAGTAGCCAGAACTACAGGCATGCGCTACCACGCCCGGCTAATTTTTGATTTACTGAAGAGATGAGGTCTCGCCAAGTTGCCTGGGCTAGTCTTGGATCCACGGGCTCAGCAATCCACTCTCCTCGATCTCCCAAAGTGCTGGGATTACAGGCTGAGCCACCAACCCTGGTCAATGGTGTTATTTTTAAATTTCAAATCACAATTCCTCATTGCTGATATATGAGAAAGCAATTGACTTTTGCAACCTTGCGATACTCACTTACTGACTCCAGGATTTATTTGAAAATTTATTCGATATTTCCTATACAGACATGTCATCTGTAAATAAAAAAGTTTTATTTCTTCCTTTCCAATATGTATATCTTTTTTTTTCTTGCCTTACTGCACTAGCCAGGACTTCCAAAATGATGTTGAATATAACTAGTAAGAGAACACATCCTTGCCTTGTTCCAGTCTTAGGAAGAAAGTATCCAGTATCTCATCCATTTTTGACAGATTTTTGTAGATGTTCTTTATCAAGCTGTGGAAGTTCCCTTCTATTCCTAATTGGCTAAGATTTTTTAAAATCATGAATGAGTACTGAACTTTGTTAAAAGTTTTATCAGGTCAATTGATATGATGCTATGATTTTTCTTCTTTAGTCTGTACTACAGTGGCTTACATTAATTGATTTTTCAATTGTTGAAGGAGTCATGTATACCTAGAATCTATTCTACTTGGTCATGATGCTAATAAGCTTTTAACACATATAAGCTATTATTATCACTACTATTGTTTTAGTGGTATATCTAGCACTGGAGTTAGCCACTGGGGACTAAGATATTCCTGAGAAAAGCTACAACACTATTATAAATGAAGAAAGTAAAATAGTTATAAACACAAAAACTTTATTCAGCTAATTGACCACAAATAAAAACAATCAAAAAATTGAACAAAGACAAAGAATACTATCTTTCCTTATGAAAAATCTACTTTTGCCACAAATTTCTCATAAGCCCATTCACAGTTTTCTTAGAAACCAAGCGTTAGAAGTAATCTTAGAAGCCCCAACTTCTCCCTGCCCCTACCACTGGATGCTGGTCTATAGTAACTGTAATAAAGCCCTTATCTAGTCTCTGCCTAAGCCTCCAGGGTATTAGGAGATTGCCAACGACCTTCTCTGGCCTCTGCGCTTACTGGCTAGGTCCCATAGTTTATGTTTAATCCAGCTTCCCCATCAATTACTTGAAAAACTTCATGACCTCCTCCCTGAGTTATCTTCTCCTAGATCCCTCACCTGATCCTTGTATGACATGCCTTCTTTCCTCTCAACCTCCTGGTCACTGTGCTTATACTGTGCTTACATGCCACTCTTGTATGACAATTTCCACACACCCCCCTCCTCCTCCCACGTGAGGTATCCAGGACCAGAGGTAACTTTCCAAGAGTAGTTTCAATAAAACAGAGAAAAGCAAGATTATCACATACCTATTAGAATGTCTAAAACACAAAAAAGTTGACAATATCCACTACTGGCAAGAATCTGAAGCAGCACATTCATTCACTGCTGATGGGAATGCAAAATGGGACAGACGCAATCCAGCTTGTACTCCTAAGTAATTACACAGTTGATCTGAAAATGTATGTAGGCCAGGCGCAGTAATTAAAGCCTATAATCCCAGTAGTTTGGGAGGCCGAGGCAAGAGGATTGCCTGAGCTCATGGGTTCCAGACCAGCCTGGGCAACATGGTGAGATCTCCTTTCTACAATAAATCAAAAATTAGCCAAGTGTGGTAGTATGCGCCTGTAGTTCCTGCTACTTGGAAGGCTGAGGCAGAAGGATCGCCAGAGTCCAGCAGGTCGACGCTGGGGTGACAGGAGCGTGCCACTGCACTCCAGCCTGGGCGACGGAGTGAGACTCCAACTCAAAAAAGAAAAGAAAATGTATGTACACATACACACAGACACCAGCACACAAATGTTTATAACAGCTTTCTTCATAGCCATCAAAAACTAGAAGTAACTGAGTTGTCCTTCAGTAGGTGACTGGATAAACAAACTATGATAATTCCATACAGTGGAATAGTATTAATCAAAAATAAAAAAAGAAAGAATGAACTATCAAGTCCTATAAAGACAGGGATGAATCTTAAGTGTATATTGCTAAGTGAAAAAAAAATCAATCTGAGAAGGCTACTATGTACATTATTCCATTATAGAGATGGTAAATGGATCTGGATCGCTGTCTGCCTCTCCATATCAAATCCTTGTTCATTGTCCTTGGAAAGCTTCAACATCACTGTGAAGGACCCTGACCTAAGGTCCCTTGACCACTTCAGCTTCAGTAACTATTACCTCCTGCCACCTCAGTCATCTTCCTCATGATTACCCAGGACTGCTCTACACCAGAAACTTCAAGTTCCAGTCTTAAGCTACAACCTTTAAATCTTCTAGTCCTTGCCCTCTCCTCGACCTCCATTGTGCCAGACCTTCCCTCTCGCCATACCCTAACTTCCCTCTCATCATACCCTAGAATCCCTGGCAGCCCTTTTCCTCGGCACCTTTTTCTTCTTAAACAGATTGATCTATTATTTGTCACTTCAGCCCTTTCTTTGCCAGTACTTTAAGTTTCTTTGCCCCTTGGCCCTTCCAGAAAATCTGCTCTGCCAACACCTTTGGATGGCTTCAACCATTTGTCCTCCTATGTACTTACTCCAGGTAGTGAAGTGCAACTAGAGAAAACTATCTACCTACATGCATTGGGGTCACTCTAAAAGTCACAATATCTTTTCATCTGGGACACTGTCACTGCTCAGGAGTCCTGTATTTCCATAGTCAGCTTTCTCTCCTTTACCATGAAGTAGCTTTCTTCAAGCTTTCCCCAAGCCCATCGATCTTCTCACCCCACTGGTTCCTCCTTAGCCTCCCATTTCACTGAGGAAAAGAAGACATAACTCTCTTTGCAAACACCTACAAGTGGGCCTCCATCTGCCCCTTTCCTCTTACATCAAAGAGGCCCCAGGTCTTGGCTTCTCTCACCTTTTACAAGACTTTGCTTCTTTAGTATTTCCTCTTTCTCTCTCCTCGTCTTTAATTTTTCCTCATCTTCTAGTTCCTTCCATTCAAAATATAAATATCCTTAAGCTTCTGCCTACTTAAAAGAAGAAGGAACATATAACCACCTTCCAAGACTTTTCTGACCCCTCCAGCCTCCAGCCACTTATTTCTTCTCATCTTTCTCCTTTGGAATGACTGCTGTACCTGCTCTCTCCATCTCCTACCCACTCAACCAGCCATGCCCCCACAAAACTGCTCTTGCTGAGGATACCAGCAAATCTTTGCTTCTAAATTCAAAGAATTCTTTATTAGCTCTATGTTAGGTGACCCATTCTGCAGCATTCTCTCATTCTCAGAACACTGCTCTTTCTGAGTGTTTCTCCAAGGTCGCTCTTTCTTTGCCTCCTGCAGAGCTTCCTTTCCTCTGCCCATCCATTAAATCTCAACAATCCTCAGGTTCTCACTTGAACCCCTGGTTCTCCCTGGATGATCTCATCAACTCCTGGGGCTTCAATATCTGCATCCAGGCTGGGCATTCCCTGATTTCCTGACTCAAATATCCAGTTATCTGCTGCATAATTACTTCATCCACCATATTAAAACCTAATTCATCTACTTTCAAAACTGCTCCTCCTTTTATATTCACTGTCTCAAGGATGAGACTGCCAAAAGAGGCCCTCTTTTGCTCTTCTCTGCCATTTCTCTCAACATCTAATCAGTCACCAAGAGTTGTCATTGAGTCTTCTAATATTCTCTTATGCCCAGTCACCTTGCATCTCTAATCCCTCACCTGGATTAACGGAAGACTCTACCTTGGCCTCTCTTGCTCCTGCCCATGCCTCTCTTCTGGTTTCCTGACCCTAGCACCGATTCCCCTGGACTGGAATCACCTCCCCATCATGTCTGCTTCCTATGCTGGACTATGAGCTAACAATGTAAAAGGCTACATCTCGTTTATTATTGACCTCCTGAATCTAGCACAAAACCTGGTAAATATTCAGTCAATGACGACTGAATAAATAAATGAATATAACCAGAAGTAATTAGCCTCATAGGAAAGGGAGTATTATGCAATGAAGAATAACTATTTGGAATGTTAACACTGCCTTCCAGTCCTGTGATAAATGAGGTTTGGAAGAACAGAAGGTCTACTGGAATAGTATTCAGAAAAAATGGGAGGTCCCTTAGCAAAGGAACTCATCAGTTATATGACTTTGAGCAAGTTTCTTTACTTTCTAGTGCCTCAGTTTCTACATCCCTAAAATGAGCTTAAAATACCTATCTTACTGGGTGTGTGAAAATTGAATTAGATATTGTAGGTAAGATGCTTAGCATAGTAAGCTCAGTGTGAGTGCTCCATAAATGTTTTTGAAACAGTTTCAATTAAAGCCAAGAGGAAGTAGGAACATTTAGTGACTAGGCTAATGATGGACGAGAGTTCAGCAGGCAGACATGACTTGAGAGTGACGAAGTATCAAAAGATTGGATGGGAAGAAAGCTCAAGGCAGGAAAGTAAAAGAGAAAAGAGGGCCTGTGGTGGATATCTGTCTTCCTTTCTGGCCCTCATTCTCAGCTTGCTATCAGAACACCCCTACTTTCCTTAAAAAACTGCCCCTCCTCCATTCTCAGTCCATGTGGCCTAGGTCCACCATGCCTCCTCCAAGGGCCTGTTTCCAAGACTTGGCCGTTCAGAGCCTCATGTCTTCTAGTCAGAGTAATCAGATCACAATGAACAGGATGGGACACAAGCCAGGGCAATTGGAGACACTGAGCCTCAATTCAAGGACATCAGATATAGCTACTCAAAAAGAAGCAGGTCTTTTCTGTTGGAGTTGCCTTCAGAATAAGATGCAAATCTGAAATTGTTGGTAGCCATTTTGCAGCCACAGCAGGGAGGCTGCCTGGGAGTGGAGCCAGCCCAAAGGAAAGCAGAACCTGGAAGTGGAGCGAACAAGACCAAGCTCAGATGGTAATGTCTGAGCCCCCCAGATTCAGTAATATTTGAAGTCAGTATCTTCTTGGACTTTGTTGCATAAGCCATTAAGCTATCTGTTGTGCTTAAGTGAGCTTGAGTTGAGGTTTCAGTCATTAAGAAATATATATATACTTTTTTTTTTGAGCTAGAGTCTCACTCTATCACCCAGGCTGGAATGCAGTGGCACACTCACAGCCACCCCAGTGTCTATCTGCTGGGCTCCAGTAATCCTTCCACCTCAGCCTTCTAAGTAGCCAGAGCTACAGGTGCATACTACCATGCCCAGCTAATTTTTTTTTTTTTTGTAGAGATGAGGTCTTGCCAAGTTGCCCAGGCTGGTGTCGAACCTGCAGGCTCAGGCAGTCCACTTGCTTCAGCCTCCCAAAGTGCTAGGATTACAGGCTGAGCCACTGAGCCCAGTCTAGGAACTATATATTAATACATGAGTTCATGAGAAAAGTTGGGAACACTTGGCCCTGTCCAATTCCTGTTAATATACAAGGATCCTAAAACCCAGAGAGAGAGGGACTTGTCTAAGTCCTCAAAGCAGGTTAGCAGAAGAGCTGGACTAGAACCAAGTTTCTCCCCATTTCCTCTTCATCTTTTCCAAAATTTTCAGCATTTTCAGGACATAATCTCGACGCTAATATCTGCACTTAGGCCCAAGATTCTTAATTCTGGCCTTAACCTTCTTTTACCTCATAGCTCTCACTACTTTCCCCTCCCCTGGTTTAAGCTAACATGAATTGTGTACTATGTCAAGTACTGGGCTAAATCCTTTTATCCATGATTCTCATTTAGTCTTCAAAACCTCTTTTAATAATTGTTCCTGTTTTATAAATATGGAATATTAGACTCAGAGAGGCCAAAAGCCAACCCAAGACCATACAGCAATAAGTTGTAGAGCTAAGATCCAAACCCAAGACTGTCTGATTCTCTTAGACTACAGCTTCTTAGCCTATTGTCCACAGACTCCTAACGTGTCCACGTACAAACTTCAGGAGGTCAATGAACTCCCTAAAATTAAATACAAATTTACTTATCTGTGCATTTTTTCTGGGGGAACATTCATATGTGATACTGTCAGATTTTCAAAAGAATTCATGACCTAAAAAAGACTGAGAACTTCTGTGCCATACAGTATATTCCTTGGGGTCATAACAGGCCTGGCACATAAAAGGCCACTTGGTTAACTTGGCCAAACTCTTCCATCTCAACCACTCTCTGAACAAATCTCAAGGGACTCAGACCCCATAGAGAAGCAGCCAAGCCCCTAGGGGCTGACAGGAACACTAGCCACTGGGTTTCTGGTTTGGCCACAGAGAGCCTCAAATCTCCTGGCAACCTCCTTCCAATCAACTGATCTTCACATTTCCCTTTTCTTCTCCTAAATTTGGATGTTTACCACATGCTAGACACTGTATTATTCTCAGTTACAGATAAGGAAACTGAAGCTCAGAGAAGTAAATGGCCTGCTTTCTTTTATCTGAAGTCTGATGAGGAATCTTTTCTCACATATAAAAATTCTGCTAGGAAGGGATGCCAAAGAAAGCAACCCCAGTGGCTGCCAGGCCTGACTTCTGACCAGTTTTCAAACCAGAGCTACCATGGCTATGTCCAGGAGCTGCTGGCTCTCAGAATGGCTGACTAGCCAGCAGGAAGACCTGAGCATTCTGTTTGAAAAAAAAAATGCAACTTCACTTCTGGCTCATTTCACCACTTGGTATGAGCTGGACACAATGCAATTGTTTGCAGAATAAGCTACACCGCATTTGCCAAGCTGACCTGGCATCCACATGCAAAGCAGGTTACATCAGAGCCTCAAGTAGCCCCTCCTTTGGAGCTCTGTAGCTGGTCAGAGGCGGAGACTGTGTTGGCTCCAAGGCAAATCGTTTTGTTAAGGAAACTATGAATCCCCTGAGATTTTGTGCACACTTGTTTTGTTTCTCTTAAAGACTAAGCTCATTTGAAAAAGAAAATTTTCAAAAAAAAGAAAAAAAGAAGCAAAAGGCTTTGGAACTTCTCTTTTCAAAACAAACAGTGTGCAGTCCCTACCTTAGATGAATTTAGGCCTTTCTTAGTTCCTATTATATCTCACCAAACAACAATGCTAACTGCAACCTTGATCTTCAAACTACAAGCTGGTACCTCTCTGAGGAAGGCGGAGGCTGGAGGAACCTGGAGAGGGTCGAGCAACAGTGTTGCACAAGACCAGTCATTTCTGAGAGAGCTGGCTCAGCTGGAGGGAAGGCCCCATCACCCAGAGGGACAGTCATACACACTATGAAATCTATAGGCCACTGTTTTCATTTGAAACCAGAAAAACAGAATGAAGAAGAAAAACTGTCAATAGCAACACTTGGAGTTTTAGTTTATCCAAAGGATGTCTTGTAGAATACTTTCTACTGAAGATTATGGCTGAGAAAAAAGAAGCTTCACCCCACCTCAGTTGTCCCAAGTCTTCAGTCATCATTCCAATAAATGGAGATACAGATCTTCATACCTGGAACAAGGTTCTGGCTGGACCAAGTCCATTTGAAGTAGCATGGGACCAGTCACCAGGCCATCAGAAATTCAAAGAAATTCAATTTAAGAAGTATTTCTGAGCACCTTGTTCATCCATCCCACATATATTTACTGAGGGGCTAACATGCCAGACACTGGGCAAGGTGGGGGGACACATAGTGATGAGCAAGATAGACATGTCACCTGACCTCACGGAGCTCACAGACTGGCAAGGATGGGATGTAGAGACTACAGCGTCACACAAAAATGGGAACATATGAATAAAAGACCAGAGAAGCACAGGGTACAAAATGGGTATGTGTGATGGAAATTCATACAGGCTGGGGATTCAGGGAAGTCTCCTCAAAGAAGTGACATTCAGGCTGAGATCTGAGTGGAAATTGACCAAGGAGGAAGAATTCTGGGCTGAGATAAGTTGCATTGGCAAGAGAAGGAAGGCCAGGATGGCCAAATCCCGAAGAGGGAGGAGAAGGGACAAGAGATGAGGCTAGAAGCGTGGACAGAAGCTAGATCCACCATGCAGAACCTTGCAGAGCACATTAAGGTGCTCGAACCTTAGCTTAAGTGAAATTGGAAGCCACTGCAGTGACTTAAGCACAGGAAAGGTGTGTTCAGTTCCACCTGCCTTGTGAAAATGGACTGTAATGGCACAAGAGTATATAAAGTTAGAGGGTTCGGGAAGAGGAGTTGGACCCAGGGCCAGGTGCCTGGGTCTGAACTCTGTCAGTGTTCCCAGCATCCAGGGGACAGCAGATTGCTCTCTGGACAGGCACATGCAAGGGGTGTTGCTTACCTGGTTAAACCTCCGAGTAAAGGCCACAACATTGGGGGCGAGACTGTGTTTCTCCTTCTTACTCCATCCACAGCTGGCTAGTTCCTAGGAAGCACAGAGTCAATTTCAACAGTGATTCTTGTCAGGATACAAAATACATTAGGGGAATCTGATTGAAATGTGGATATGGAGGTGGGGAAGGACTGACTCCTTGGCTGTTCCTGTCTTCACCAGGTCAGAGAGGAGTGCTGGGTCTACAGATGAAGGTACAGCTTGGAACAACTGGAAGTAAAGATAAGAAACAGAATACTTTCTCTACAACTCTGGCCACATTTCCCCAGGTTTCTGTGCCAAAATGTTCTTAAGCCCACACTGCCACTCTGCTGCCACTTTCTCTGAGACTGGAAGTCCTTTCTTACAACACAAATTGTCTGAGAGAGGATAGAAACGTTTTAACCAGCAGGACTCAGTTGTGAGATTTAATAAGAAGACAGAAAAGCTCCCACAACTGGAGGGGACCTGAAAGAAGGCTGCCTGTGGGTAGTTTTCTTATGACAGAGTAGATTTCCTGGGTTGTTATTAATCTATTTAATGTTTCAATTTTTTCTTGTTTCAACCTTGGGAGATTGTGTGATGTCAGAAAGTCCAACACTAGAAACATACTAAAATTTTCAAAAAATATTTTCATACCTGATAGTATCTCTGTTTTCTTCAGAATAAAAGTTCTGCTTTAAAAAAAAAAAAAAACCTTAATATTTCCTCTTAATCATGCTGTTGGTTTCTCTCAAATGTCTGATGACTTTGTTGCCTATTCACATTTACGTGTGAAGGGCCTGCTAGCATATGGGGATCCTCTCTTTCTCTTTTCTCTGGCTTCTCACCTAAGTGGCTGGACTTACTCAGGGTTCTATGAAAGTGCAGAGGTCATGTCACTATATGACCACCCATTAGGGAGCATGAGTAGAGAACACCTCCACAATTGCCAGCATCAAAGTATTTACTCTTGTCTAGGTGGTGTGGGAAGTTCTTTGGTATATTTCTCTCTAGGCAGAGTTACCTCTCCTTTCTTTCTCTCTGAAATTCCCTTGGGATCATCTCTGCCCCTTGCCATGGTCCCATTCCAAGCAGAACTCCCATTTTGTTTACTATGACCTCTTACAGGTCTCTGTTTTGGCCAGCTAGGGAGGAGAAGGGCAGATGCCAAGAATCAGGAAGAATATTCCTTGCCTAAGTTGTCCCAGCTTGGATCCCAGTTTTGCCAAGATAATCAATTTCTTCTCTGCCAAGTCTTATTTCTAAAAAATTTTAGATTTCTCTTTTACTACTCCAGTTTTTCTATCCATCCAATCCCTATTTTTTTTCTCAGAAAATTCATCAAAAATCTCTGAACTGCTAATGGCATTTGTCTGTAAAAAAAAAAAAAAAACCACAGGCAGTTCTGCCCCTCACCTTCCTGCAATTGTTGCTATGTCCAGGTCACAGAGGAACCTTACTGCAGGTCAACTGTTTCCTATAGGCTAATTTGTGTCCCCTCAAAATCACTGACTGTCCTTCATCTCCCTAGGAGGAGGGTGCTATTTAGTTTTTTATTTTAATTTTTTCCACTTACGGAAAACTTTACTAAAGAAAAAAGTAATGGTGGTGAATCTCTACAACAAGGTCAATTTTCTGGAATTCTTCCCTTGAAAATGTGACAATTGATTTCCAAACACACGCCAAAAGTGTGCATGGATCCCAAACTATACTAGGTAGGTGAGAAGCTGAAAATCTGAAGTGCTCATCTTCCAACTTTTCCAGTATGTGTTCAGTCTTTGGATCAGCAATAATGGCCTGAACAGTGACTATGGCCTCGTTGATTTTTATCTTTGTCTTTGAATTTTGTAGATTGGATATTATGTGCATCTCCATGTAGGATTTTTTATTCTGCTCTAAACTTCTTGGATCTGTGATGCGGTGTCAATGTTTTATTATTCCTCTACCCAACTTTG
>CAUYQG010253387.1:0-22779 GCA_963574415.1 Tarsius wallacei
AGATGCAGCAGGACATTGCCTTCTATTACATTTTAGCCCCTTTGTCTTCCTTCTATGGCAACCTGCATTTTTGACTGGGTATTTTATGGCACAGGGCTGCAACTGGGTCACTCGTGTGCACTTACACATTGACTACACCACGTCACTTTCTCTCTAACCCATTCTTTTTCTATTCTGGGAAGGCCCTTATCTCTTTGTTTTAGAAGGGTTCCTGCCTCATTGTGGGATTACAGGTGTGAGCCACCATGCCCAGCCAAGATTTTGTGCTTTTAGATGCTATCAGTAGCTGCATACTTTGTCTGAGTTGTGGGTAAAAAAGACTGTAGTGCTCTGTAAAGGGAGATACATGGAGCTGATTGCCAACTTCTGTTTGTTTGTCCTGAAATTCCGTGTCTTCCCCGCATGCTCCCCACCTCCAGCTGGGAGTTAGGCAGAGAGTTGAGGTCAGATAGTTGGAGAAGGAAGTTCAAAGGGTTTTCGGTAGAGGAGGTTTATTAATCAGGGTAAGCTAACTGCTCTAACAAAGACCGCTAAATCTCACTGGCTTAATCCTCAGGGACTGACACGCTTTCCATGTGGTGCACGAATGCTAAACCTGATGTCCACAGAAACCAAGGGTCCAAGGATAGAATTTAGCAGTCCATGGGCTTGGTCGGGGGAAAATGGCATCTTTATTTTTATTACTGTCCACTAAAAACTGGCACTACGTTCTCATATGAATGCGATTTGTTGCCAGGGAGCAAAGAATTGTTTGCTTATGGCCTACCGTATGTGTAACTGAAATAGATGGGAACAAGATGTCTTATGAAGAAACCAAAATAGAAAGCCAGGCTGCAGCCCAAGTTGGTCATTATCCTAAAGAACAAGGATGAGAAGGAAATGCATTATGAGGTAAAATAGTTTGAAATTGAGAGCAGAGGACAGAGCTTGGAGGAGTTCTCTGAGCTGTGGGAGCACTTTATAGATTTTGTGAGTTGCCTGGGGTCTTGCTCACAGACAGAAAGTTCTTGTGAGCTCTTGTCTGGCTCAAAGTGAGAAGGTTAGAGTGTGATGATAAGATTAGTTAAGTGTTCAGATTTTACCATGGGGTGATTGTAAAGACAGGGTTTGCTGCATGGTAGAGTTGTGGGAATATAACTTTTCTTTCCCATGTATACCAGACAATTTTCTGAGTCTCTGGTTATTGTCTAGTCATTTCAAACTATTCCCACTTAGAGATCAAAGGAATTCAGTCTTCCATCTTGCAGGTTATTGTCCCTTCCACAGTGAGAGTGGAGGTTTCAAATATATTCCAACAGACCACTTTAAGGCTCAGAGTCAAAGAACTCACCATGATGTGCCCTCTCTTCCTCTGTAATCTCACTGACCTCATCTTCCACCTCTTTCTTTTACTGTTCCCATTTCAGTTCCACTGGCTGTACTAAATGTTCTTTGCATGTGCTAGAAGTTCTCCCACCACAGCACCCTTATCTCACTCTTGTTTCTTCTGCCTGGAAGATTCTTCCACTTGGTTAACTTTCCTGTCTCTGCCAAGTCTTGGCCCATCTCATGCTTGATGAGGTCTACACTAGCCACCCTGTTGTCAAAGTAAGTTACTCTTCTTTCACCCTCATTCTCCATCTCCTTCACTCTTTCCATGATTTCCCAACACACATCTCACCATCTGTTATGCTTTATTTATTATGTGTATGTTAATTGACTGTCTCCTCCCACTCCAAGCAGGCAAGGGTTTGTTTCCATTTGTTTTGTTTACTGATGTTTCCCAACCATTTACAAATACTCGTTAAATCAGTTGCATCTTCCAAACAGAGAATGTAGAAGCATTTGTTCTTCATTGAGTGAATAATTGAATCAATGTTTTTGAAATGGACTTTGGTCAATGAACTCTACTGTCTTAGCCTAGAGGTAGCTTAAAAGCATCAGATCATTAAATATCAATTCTATGCCTTTTGTAATGACTCTAGAATTATAGAATTTACAGAGGTTGAAGGTCTCTTAAAGGTCATCGAGTTTATTCCCATCATCCATCATTATCCAATCTGAGGTTAATCCATTATATAAATTCTCTCATTGTTCCCCAGCATGACCCTAAATTTCCAGCTCTGAGCCTTTTATTTTGTAAGCCAACTATTTCATGGTTTTTGCCCTGTGGACTATAATGCACTTCTAATCTATAACTATGTGTCAAAGCTCTGTTCAAACATTGCCTGTGTAATGATTCTTTGCAGCTGAATTCACTCTCTCCCTCCCCTGCACCCCTTAGTGTTTTTTCCTGTTTTGCACTTTTATCTGCTTTATATTTTGGTTAACTCCATTATACTTGATTAAAAATTCTTGAAGCTGGAGGTCTTTGTTTACCTTTGCATGTTTTGCAGCCCCCTGTTCACAGTAAGAACTTATAGGCCTACAAAAGGAATTTGGAAATGGAACTGGACAGAGCTGGGTGCTCAGCTTCATGTACAGATGATTTTAACTCTGAGGGGCCAGCTCTCTTCAGTTCTCTTTCATTTTGCCCATTAGAAACTTATGATGGAAATTTCTTATGTCTAACATTTGCATTTTTTTATAGAAGGTGACATTTTACACCCCCCTTTTTCCTCGGGACTCTTACTGCTTGTGATTAGGACACAGTTATACATTTAGAGATGCACCGTATTTATCCTTCACAGAATTCATGAATATCTAATTTTGCTGTCTTACTGTGGATGTCTTGTAAGATGGTCACTAATGACCCCTATTTCCTGGTATTCATCTCTGCTGTAAATGTCTTTCCATCATTATCATCAAGTGTGGACTGGACTGAGTGACTTACTTCTAACCATTAGAATATGAAAATGGTAATGCACTGTCACTTCTTTGACTATGTTAGGAAAGACCATGACTTCCTTCTTGCTAGCAGACTCTATCCATTGCGTCGTTGGCTTGTGTTCTTTGATGAAGCAAGCAGCCAAGTTAGAGAGGCTCATGTGGCAAAAAATTGAGGGCAGCTTTTGGGCAACAGCCAGCTAGTAACTGAGCCCCTCAGTCCAACAACTTATGAGGAACTGAATAAGCTCTGCCCGTACCACTGAGTGAACTTGGAAACTGATCTTTCCTCAGTTAAGTCTTCAGATGACTGCAGACCCTCAGCCAAAATTTTGATTGCAACTTCATGAGAGATAATGGAACAGAGGATCCAGCTAGGCCGTTCCAAAATACCTTACTCACAGAAATTGTGTAGATGTGTATTACTTTAATCCACTAATTTTAGGATAATTTGCTATGCATCAAGAGATAACTAATGCAATGGATGCTGGATGTTGAGGAAAGTCATGCTGGCTACAATGGAAGACTTGGTGCCCAAATGTTATAAACACACAGATACATCTGAAACTTTGCTAATGCTGGTTGAAAGTGCTTTAGTTCATAAAATGCCTGACACCCTTAAGAAGATATGAGCATTCGATGGGATTCACAAAGAATGAGCCAAAAGACTTCCTCTTCTGCCTTTTGTTGTTATGGTGTCAGGAGAGGGGACTGAATAGTGGGAGGCTTGGGCATGATATCATAGTAATGAAGCAGGCACAGTCTTATCAGCTTTTGAGGGACATTTACACATTTTAGCTAGGTTTGAGTTGTTGAAATGTTGGTCTCATATTTGATGGGTAACATGAAGTTAATGAAGCATGTTTAGACACTGAGAACAAGGCCGTTTAGTTTCCATTTATTCTTTGGAATGCCAAGGGGATGCAGCTATTAACAGGCGGTCACCCTCAATGGTAAAACCATCGGGTGCTTAGAAAATCCTGTAACTCAGGAATTTAGAATTAGAAGAGTCTACTAAAGCCAATGTTTTAAAAAATATTGAGTTTCACAAAGTATAATATTTCAGAAAAAATTATTTTAAGCTAGTACCTTGTTCTAAATTAAATATTAAATAGGGTGTTGTAACACCCCATGGATTTCCTGGAGCCATGGTCCCATATATTTTTAGCTTTTACCTGATTCTAAAATTCCCTTCCCATGAAAAAAACCCACCCAAGGTTCAAGTGAAAGGGACATATTTAAAGCACAAGGGTTGTATCCTGAATATAAAGATTAAAGAGTTGTATAAATTAGTTTTTGTAACCACAGTGAACACAAAGCCTTCAAGCCTTGAGAAAAAGAGACAAGCCATTGGGAAGAAGCAAAAGTTTTTCACAGAAGGCACAGGAAACCACCGTCATGCAGAGAATATGTTGTTAAACTCTGGAGTGTCTATCGCTCTCTGTTTTAGAAATATTGCTTGCATTTTATTAAGTGAGAACACATCTCCATAATAAAAGTGTTACAGACAAGATAAGGTAAACATTAATCATAAACCACACTAAATTGAATCACTTCAAGATTTTTTTCCTAACAGAATTTGGAGGGAAATGTGGGGAAGCCTCGCTAACAAATTTTTTCTATGTTTCCCAAAAAAGAATTTTTCAAAAACGTATTCATTTTAAGAATCGACATATTAAAATTGTATATACTTATCACATATAACATGATGTTTTGAAGTATATATACATTATGGAATGGTTAAAGCCAGCTAATTAGCAAATACGTTACCTCACATAGTTATCATTTATGGGGTAAGGACACCAACATCCACTCTCTTAGCATTGTTTAAGAATGCAATATATTGCCATTAACCATAGTCATCACGCTGTACCATGTGTCTCTTGACATTATTTCTCCTAACTGTAAATATATATACTTTTTTAAATTTAATTTTTTTACTTTAAGGATGTGAGGTACAATTCAAGATTAGCTATATAAATTGTCAGTCATCTTACCGGTAAAGTTTGGGCCTCAATTTTGTCCCCACTTCTCCTGGTTTGAGATCAGGTATCCTAATTGATGAAGTGTGTCCCTCCCTCCCCTGGCAGTTTCCCACTACTGCCAATCCCTTCTTTAGAGTATTATGATAATTGTTCAGGGTCCACTTATGAGCAAGAAAATGTGGTACTCAGTTCTTTGTTTCTGTGATAGATCATTAAGCATTATAGAATCTAAATCCAACCAACTTCACAACCAACAAGTTGACCAATTTTGTCATTCTTTATGGCTGTGTAATATTCCATTGTGTATATGTACCACATTAAAAAAAAATCCAGATCAATGGGAAGCATGGTTTGTTCCATGTTTTTGCTATTGTGAGTAATGCTGCAATAAACATGCATGTGCAGGTATTTTTTTCACATAGTGATTTGAATTCCTCCAGATATATTCCCAGAACAGGGATTTCTGGGTTGTATGGAAGGCCAATTATTAGATCTTTTAGGAATCACCACACTGTTTTCCACAGAGGTTGTCCTAGTTTACACTCCCACCAGCAGTGTAGAAGTGTTCCCTTTTTTCTCACATCCTCTCCAGCATCTGTTGTTTTTTGAGTTATTGATGATGGTCATCCTGACTCGAGTTAGGCGGTATCTCAGTGTGGTTTTAATTTGCATTTCTTTGATGATTAGTGAAGCTGAGCATTTTTTCATGTATCTGTTCACTGCTTTTGAGGCATGTGTATTCATATCTCTTGCCCACTTTTTAATAGGGCTGCTTGTTTTTTTCTTTTCAGCATGTTTGAGTTCCTTATAGATCCTAGATGTTAGGCCTTTGTCAGATATAAAGTTGGCAAATATTTTTTCCTATTTTGTGGGCTGTCTCCTGGCTCTTTTGATGGTTTCTTGTGCTTTATTGAGGCTTTTTAGTTTGATGAAGTCCCACTTGTCAATCTTATCTCTTATGGCATTTAGGGTTTTGATCAGGAACTGGTTTCTAGTTCCAATTTCCATAAAAGTGTTTCCTGCATTTTCTTTTTTTTGTAAGTATGCATTCTTTATATTTTTAAATATATTTTATTTTAAAGATGTGAGGAACAATTCAAGATTAAGTATACAAGTAGACATCACACAGGAAAAGTTTGGGCATCCTTTTGGTCCCCACTTTGCCTGTTTTGAGATCACGTACCCTTATTGATATTGTGTCCAGTCCCCCAACCCTGGCAGTATCCCACTTCTGCCAAGCCCTTTCTCATAGTATTATAGTAAATGTTCAGGGTCTGCTTATGAATGAGAACATGTGGGACTCTGTTCTTTGTTTCTGTGATAGATCACTGAGTCTAATAGACTCTAAATCCATCCAAGTTGCTGCGAAGTCCATATGTTTGTCCTGCTTTATGGCTGTATAATTCTGTCATGTATAATGTACCACATTTTGTAATCCAGTCCAGGTTCAATAGGCAGCACGGTTGGTTCCATGCTTTTGCTACTGTGAATAGTGCTGCCATAAACATGTGTGTGTAGGTATCTTCTTTGTGGAACGCTTTGAATTCCTCTGGGTATATTCCTAGCAGGGCGATGGCTGGGTCATATGGAAGGTTAGTTTCTAGTTCTTTTAGAAATCGCCAGCTGTTTTCAAAAGAGGTTGAACTAGTTTGCATTCCCACCAGCAGTGTAGAAGTGTTTCATTCCTCTGCATCCTTACCAGCAACTGTTGTTTGTTTTATTAATCATGTCCATTCTTACTGGGTTTAGGTGGTATCTCAATGTGTTTTTTTTTATTTGCATTTCTCTGATGATTAGTGTGGCTGAGCACTTTTTCATGTGTCTGTTGGTTGTCCGTATATCTTCTTTTGAGAAGTATCTATTTATGATTTTTGCCCATTTTTAAAAATGGGGCTGTTTTTTTTTTCTTTTGGCATGTTTGAGTTACTTGTAAATCCTGGATGTTAGGCGTTTGTCAGGTATATAGTTGGCAAATATTTTTCCCATTCTGTGGGCTGTCTCCCTGCTCTCTTGATGGTTTCTTTTGCTATGCAGAAGCTTTTCAGCTTAATGAGGTCACATTTGTCTGTCTTATTTCTTATGGCATAGACACCTGGGGTTTTGAACAGGAATTGGTTGCCCACTCCGATTTCTGTAAGGGCGTCTTCTGTATTTTCGAAGATTCTAATAATTTGAGGTTTTACATTCAGGTCTTTGATCCATTTAGAGTTAATTTTTGTGTATGGTGATAGGTAGGGGTTCTGTTTCAATCTTCTGTACATGGCCAGCCACTTTTTCCAGTACCATTTACTGAATAGGTTCTCCTCTCCCCAGTGGTTGTTGGTGGAGGCTTTGCTGAAGATGTGTTGGTTGAGGAATTGAGATTTTGCTTCCAGAATCTCTATCCTGTTCCACTGGTCCATATGCCTGTTATTATACCAATACCAGGCTGTTTTGATTATTGTAGCCTTACAGTAAAGTTTAAAGTCTAGAAGTGTGATATTTCCTGCTTTGTTTCTTTTGCTAAGGATTATTTTGGCTATTCATGGTTGTTTATGTTTCCATATGAATTTCTGTATTGTCATTTCCAGATCTGAGAAGAATGATGTGGTAATTTAATGGGTACAGGGTTGAATCTGTAGATTGCCTCTGGTAGGATAAACATCTTAACAATGTTGATTCTTCCTATCCATGAGGATGGAATATTTTTCCATTTGTTTGTGTCTTCTTGGATTTCTTTGAGCAGTGCTTTGTAATTTTCATTGTAAAGGTCTTTCATTTTTCTGGTTAGTGTCCATGTCTTTGCAGGTTTTGGGGGGGATTTTGTTGGTGTTAATATTTATTTTTAATCCACTCTGGTCTGAGAAAGTGCATGGCCTATTTGGATCTTGTGAAACTGAGGTATTTCTTTTCTTTTTATTGGCTATTGTGAATGGTATTGTGCTTTTTATTTGGTTCTCTGCCTGTTTGTTGTTGGTGTATAAGAATGCGACTGTCTTTTGCACATTCATTTTCTATTCCAAGACTGTGCCAAAGTCCTTTATCAGTGAAAGCAAGTTTTTGACAGATTCTCTTTGATTTTCGGGTTATAGGGTTATATCATCAGCAAAGAGGGATAAATTAACTTATTCTTTTACTACATGGATAACCCTGGTTTCCTTCACTTGTCTATTGCTGTTGCTGGGACTTCCAACACAATATTGAACTGGAGGGGTGAGAGTGGGCAGCCTTATTTCCTTCTGATTTTCAGGAGAAATGGTTCCAATTTCTGTCCATTTAGCAATATGCTGACTTTGGGTTTACTGTAGATGGTGCTTACAATTTTGAGGTGTGTTCCTTCTATATCTAGGTGTTCAAGGGTTTTTATCAAGAAGGGATGCTGGATTTTATCAAAGACTCGCTCTTTCTGCATCTAATGATATAATTATGTAGTTCTTGTTTTTATATCTGACAATGTATTTAGATTTGCTAGAATCTTGTTGAGAATTTTCGCATCTACGTTCATTAGGGATATTGGCCTGTAGTCTCGTTTTTTGTTGGGTCTTTATGTGGTTTGGGTATTAGTATAATGTTAGCTTTGTAAAATGGTTTGGGGAGAGTTCTGTCTTTTTCAATTGCCTGGAATTCTTTCAATAGGATTGGTATCAGCTCCTCCTTGTATGTTTTATAGGATTCCACTGGAAAGCTGTCTGTTCCAGGGCTTTTTTTTTTTTTTTTTATTTAAATTTAAATTTTTTAGTTAGTTTTCTTCTGACAGAGTTAATTTCCTAGGTTGTTATTGGTATACTTAGTGTCTCAATGTCTTCTTGTTTCAACCTTGGGAGGATGTGAGTTCAGAAAGCCCTCCATTTCATTTATGTTATCAAGTTTTTTTCCATACTAGTATGCATAGTAGTCTCTGATAATCTTTTTTATGTCTTCAGGGTCCATTGTGATTTGATCTTTTGCATTTCTGATTATGTTTATTTGGGTTTTTTTTCTTTTTTTCTTGGTCATTCTGGTTAGGGGTCCAGCAATCTTGTCTATTCTTTCAAGAACCAACTTTAAAAAAAATTTTTTTCTATGATATTTTTGCCTTCTATGTCTTGTATTTGAGCTTTTACTTTCTTGATCTGGATTCTTTTATTAAAGTTAGGATTTTGTGGTCTTGTCTTTACAGTTCCCTTAGATGACTTGTTAGGCTGTTAACTTGTGATCATTCCATTTTCTTGATGTGTGTTTGTAGAAATATAAATTCCTCTCTTAGAAGTGTTTTCATGTTATCCCAGAGGCTTTGGTAGGATGTTTCTTCATTTTCACTCGTTTCCAGGAATTTTTAAATTTCTGTTTTGACCCAGTAATCGTTCAGCATGATACTGTTTAGTGTCCATGACTTTGCAGATTTTGGGGGATTTTTGTTGGTGTCGATATTCATTTTTATTCCACTCTGGTCTGAGAAAGTGAATGGCAGTATTTGGATCTTGTGAAGTTTGTGTTTGCTTGATTTATGACTGAGGATGAGCTTGATCTTGGAGTATATTCCTTGTGCTGACGAATACGATGTGGTTGTTAGGTGAAGTGTTCTGTAGGTATCTATTAAGTTCATTTGGTCAAGTGATTTTTTTGCCTCAATGATTTATCTAGGGTTGTTAGTGGGGTAATGAAGGCCCCAGCTATAATAGTGTTAATGTCAATATCTTTTTTTAGTTTACTTAGTAGTTGCTTTATAAATGCTGTTGCTCCTGTGTTGGATGCATATATGTTTAGGATGGATACTTCCTGTTGGTGGACTGAACCTTGGATTATTATGTAGTTTCCTTTAATATTTTTTTAAAAAGTTTTTAATAGCTTAAAGGTTGTTTTGTCTGATATTAAGATCGTGACTCCTGCCTTATTTTGTTATCCATTCGTCTGGAAATTCATTCTCCATCCTCTAACTTTGATTCTGTGTGAGTCCCTTGCTGTAAGATGAGCATCCTGAATGCAGCAAATTATTGGGTCATGGTTTTTTTAAAATCCAGTTTGCCATTCTGTGTCTTTTCAGTGTGCATTTAGTCCTTTCAAGTTCAGGCTGATTATTGAAATGTGAGTGTTTATCCCTATCAAGAAATTCTTACAACATTTTTCTTTGTTTTCTTTCAGCTCTTGAGTTGCTATATGTGTGTGTTTTCGAGTTTGCAGTTGCGATGTATTATCTGTTGACTTTTTGTTCTCCTTTTCTCTTGGGAAGTGTGTTGCCATTCTTTGTTTTCTTTCTTCTGTGCTTAATACCTTTTTCAGTGTTTCCTGCAGAGCTGGTCTGGAAGCTGCATAATCTCTTAGGGATTGGATGTCTGAGAAGAATTTTAATTCTCCATTGCTGATGAAGCTGAGCTTGGTTGGGTGGGAAATTGTTAGTTGAAATTGTTTATCTTTGAGGACTTTGAATATTGAACTCCAGTCCCTTCTAGCTTGTGGTGTTTCTGCCGATTCTGATTGTTTTTTCCTGGTAGGTAGTTTGACCTTTCTCTCTTGCTGCCTTTGGGATTTTTTCTTTTGTATCAACTTTGTGTAAGTGAATTACTATGTGTCTAGGGTGTGGTCTTCTAATTTGATGTCTTGCAAGGATTCTTTATATCTCTTGTGTTTGGATGCTCATATCTCTGGTGAGATGGGGGAAGGTGTTCTTGTATAACCTCTTGAAATACTTGCTTCTAAAGTGTTCTCCCTTTTCCTTTCTTCTTCAGGAATACCAATCAGGCATAAGTTTGGCCTCTTGATCTATTCACACATCTCTTGGAGGCTTTGTTCTTTCTTTTTGAGTTTTCTTTCTATATTTTTTTTACAGATTAGGTTATTTTCATGTTTGGTCTTCAAGTTCTGAGATTATTCTGCTTGATTAATTCTGCTTTCCATGCTTGTCATGTTATTTATTTCCTGGATGAATTTTTTTTTTAATGTCCAAAATCTCTGTTACAAGTTCTTTCAGTGTTGCATCTTGTCTTTCTTGAGTTTTATTCACTCTTTCCATCCATTCCCTAATCCCTGTTGTATTCTGGGGACAGTCATTGGTGACTTCACTTGTTTGGGCTATGATTTTTTAGGTGTTTTCTCTTTGTTACACTGGGTATTACCCGTGTTCTTTTATTGATTTTTCCTTGATTGTGACAGATCTCTTTCTTTTCTCTTTACTCCCAGTATTCAGTGGCAGTGGGAGAGGCTTTCACTTCTGCTATCTGCTCAGCCCTCTATTCTTCCCTGATCAGAGCTCTGGATTTGTTGTATTTTGAAACAGGACTGTGGGTGGGAAGCTTTGCTGTCTCCTGTAGTTTTGAGAGTTGAATAAGTTGGCAGCCGGGGAGCTAGGATTCAGAAACCACTTTCAAATCACAATGTTTGTTGTACGGATTCCCTGAGACCCACTCCCCACCCCCACTCTATGTGACAATGCAATGGGTACGTGTGTGTACCCCCTGAGTCCAAGATACAATAACAGCAAAGAGGAAATCAGAGAAAATTAGAATGAGATAAGATGGTCAAAAAACAAGAACAAAACAGAAAAACACAAACAGAAAACAAAGCAAAAAACAATTAAACACACCCACACACTAAAACCAAAACAAACTGGAAGAAAAACAAAGCAAAACAACCTAAAAGAAAATAAAGGAAATGCAAACACATACAGACATACACACACAAGCCCAACACAAAAGGGAAAAGACAAAAGAGAAGAAAAAAAGGAATTCAAATGGAACCCTCACATATACGTTAGCACACACATGAAATGCTGAACTCTTCAGGGGTCTTCCTCACTCTCTTCTGGTCACACCCTTTGTTCTATGACTGAATCAGGGTAGGTGATGGGGCACCTGAGACTCTGCACTTGTCTTGTCCCTCTGGAGATTTTGCTTTTGGGATATTTCCTCTGGGTTATGATCAACCTCTGTGTAGTTAACACACCATCACAGAGATCAGTCTTTTGTTCTGTGGTCAAGAAGCCATAGCACTTCCCTGCACAGTTTTCAAGATGGTTGCAGGTTGCCTGTTTCTCCTCCAGTGAGATTCTACCTCTGGGCTCCCTTGGTCTGCTCCTTGCACAGCACTTGCTGCCAGTGTCTGGGCAGGTGCTGCAGTGGTGAGGCAGAGCCTGGAGCCAGCAGTCACTCCTGACATCTTCTTCCTGGAAAGGCTTTGCTGATTTTTAAAAAATGGCACTTGGCAGAGCAGCTGTGGCACCAGCTGTTTCACCAACAGAGTCCTGGCCACTTGCTCCAGAGTCCCCACTCAATCAGTCACTCACATGCCCACTTATTCAAAGACATGTATGCAAAATTTTCCACACATTCCCTCACTCACATTGGGACTCACATAGCCTGACTGGCTCTGCTGCCATTTTCCCAGAATTCCCTCTGCATTTCCTAAGTTTCTTATAGTTTGAGGTTTTACATTTAGGTCTTTGATCCATTTAGAGTTGATTTTTGTGTATGGTGATAGGTAGCATCCCTATCAGCCCTGCATCCCGGGGATGAAGCCTACTTGGTCATGGTGGATGATTTTTGAGATGTGTTGTTGGATGCAATTTGCTAGAATCTTGTTTGATATTTTTGCATCTATGTTTTTCAGAGACATTGGCCTGTAGTTCTCTTTGTTGGATGTTTACCCGGTTTGGGTATTAGTGTGATGTTAATCTCATAAAATGATTTGTGGTGTTCTGTCTTTCTTGATTGCTTGGAATACTTTCAACAGGATTGGTATCAGCTCCTTCTTGCATGTTTTGTAGAACTTCACTGGAAAGCTGTCTGCTCCAGGATTTTTTTTTATAGGTAGTTTTCTTATGAGGGAGTTGATTTCCTGGGTTGTTATTGGTCTACTTAAATTCTCAAATTCTTCTTTCATCCTTGGGAGGTTGTGTGATGTCAAAAAGTCTTCCATTTTTTTTTAGAATTTTGAGTTTGTTTCCATACAGGTGTGCATAGTAATCTCTGATGGTTTTTTGCATTTATTCAGGGTTCATTGTAATTTAATCTTTTGCATTTTAAATTGTGCTTATTTGGCCTTTTTGTTGGTCAGTCTGGCTAGGAGTCCATCAGTCTTGTTTATCCTTTCAAAGAACCAGCTTTTTTGTTTTGTTGATATTTTCCTGTGGTCTTTTTGTCCTCTATTTCTCATATTTGGGCTTTTTCTTTGGTGATCTGGATTCTTCTGCTAAAGTTAGGGTTTTAGTGGTCTTGTGTTTCCAGTTTCCTCAGGTGATTTGTTAGGCTGTTAATTCACTCCTGGTCCAGTGTGGGGTTGGGGCATCTGTGTCTCCATGTCTGCTCCTGAAGTTTCCTCTCTGGGTCAGCAACGGTAGATCCCAGAGGAGTGCGGAGATTGCCTCCAGTTGTAGGCTGAATAGAGTTGGACAGGCCAACATTGGTCTCTGAGGGGTCCTGGGCAGAGAAAATGGTTGCATTTTTCTCACTGGTGGTGGGGCTTACCTCCAGATTTCCTCTGCATGCCTTCTCCACTGTTCCCACTGCCAGTACCTGGCCCATTGCCACACGTGGTGGCATGGGCCAGGTGCCAGGAGCCGAGGAGCAGCTGATCTCTGCTGCCTTTTCCCAAGAGACCACCGAGAATGGTGGATGACTATGCATTTTGGGGTTTCTGATCTCAGAGCAATGACAGATTGCTGCCACTTCCTGAGGGGACCCCTGGGTGCTTGATCCTGAGTCATTCCTCAGACTGAATTTCACTCACCCACCTGCACCCCCCCCACACATGCAGATGGTCTTTATGGACATGTACTCTTGCAGAGACCCCCCACGCTCCCACCGGTTCTGTCACCACCTTTCATTGCTCCCAATACATATTTCTGACCAACCTCTTCCTAAGCTTCCCTTCTCCGCAGCTACCCCCGCCTCTGGTAACAATTGTGCTCTCTACTTCACTTGTACTCTCACCTTTTTTAATATTTCACATCTCTGTGGGATCAAGTGGTGTTTGTCTTTCTGTGACTGACAGATTTCACATAACGTAACGTCCATCAGATTCATCTGTGCTGTCACAATTGGCAGGAGTGCCTTCCTTTTTTATGACAGAATAGTATTCCACTGTGCATATGAACGACATTTTCCTTATCCATACATCCATGGATGGATACTCAGGCTACTCACATATCTTGGCTGCTATGAATAGTGCTACGATAAACATGAGAGTGAAGCTACCTCTTGAAAAGGAATTTCAAATTACATTCATTTGTAGACAGAATACTTTGTAATACAAGCCACTACTAATTTTTAAATATGGGTAATCCAATGTTGTGAATATTTTTTAACTTAAGGTTGTGTATTTGGTGTTGACAAATCATTGCTGAAAAGTTTATTATATTGATAATGACTTTTTAAAGTATCAACCTATTAATCTGATCTCTAAAAATGTAATATTTTATCCTGATTGTTAAAAAATGTACTCACACAACTACATCACCTTTCCTCAGAATCTCATTTATGTAAGTTAGATGAGTCATTCACCTCAAGCAGATTATCTACAGGATATGACACTGGACAGAAAAATAGCTATAAGCTTATTTAGTTGATGGTCATAGATTCATCCAAATGGAGCCACAATGCCAATTGTTCTTTAGGTTTCAGGCAAAAATGAATAAGCAAACAAACGAATCCTTTCTATTTCTATAGAACCTCAGAGTTGGATGTTTTTGTGGTCTAGCAAGGAGGGGCTTGGCGATTCATATTATATTTTCATTTTATGTCAATTTTAATTTGTTGTGTGCACAAATATGTTTAAGTTAACTGTTCCATAAACCGTGCATAATCCTCATGTCACTGGGTGATTTTATTCTGAACTATGGTGGGTCATTCTAAATTGTTTTTATAAAGTACCAATTTGATGAACTTCTTAGAATACTATTATAAATGGTTAGCAACATCAAAGTTAGTGAAAATAGATCAGTCAGTTTAGACCAAATAAATGTGGAATGATTCAAAGTTTTGCATGGTCTTGCCCTTGAGTTAGTCCTCCAATTTCCTCCTGCACAGAATCATTCTGGTGAGCCCACTGGAATTGCCATTTTATCACTAGCAAGCACCCTTGTATTCACAATAGTTACCACCTCTTTCATAACAATTTCCCTCAACTTAAGCCTGGCTCTTTCCTGCCATCAGACTTTCATTCAAACTTTTAACCTTGTGAACTTCACAACTGGGGACTACCTGTCTTCTTTTCTCTCCATTGCGGATTAGTTCATCACCGTCTCTAAAAACAAAAACTACTCATTTGGGACTCTTGGAATTCATTTATTCCACACTTGCTCCTTCTAAAGACTGCCCTTGAGTGACTGTATATCCAGTGCCATCATTCATCCAAGACATTGGCATTGGCCATATTGCCTTCCTCTCCACTCTAGCCCTAATGCACTCTTGGGTATCTTCCTCAATCCTCCAACACTGCAGGAATGACCCGATGAACATCTTGGCTTCCCAGTTTGCAGACCTCCCCTCCACCAACTTCCTTCTCCCCCATACCTCTTCAATCACCCAGTCCCACAGTACATTTTGGAAACACGTCATCATCCACAACTCCCATAGACCACACTTGCTCGTTCTCATAATGTCCAGGCCTTTAATCTTCAACTTTCTCCAAATCTGCTGGCTCTTCACTTCCATTCTTAAATAGCCTAAAACATACAATTTATTAGTTCTGTAACACTGTCTCCAATGCCAAACGCCCTTGCTTCATTGTTTATCTTAATCTGTTTCCACCCATATGATAAAACCCTAGATAAACCAAGCCACACCTAGATAAAGCAGCCAAAAAATATGAGAAACTGATGCCATTAGCAGACATTTTTCCATAAATTTTAAATGTTCCATCATGTCAGACTATTCCACGTTCAAATATAATCAACTCTCTAATATTCTCTACAGGTGATATTTTTCTTTAAAACAATGTTGAGTGTGTCACCTACGTAAATTGGGGAACACGATAGATGGATAATGTAAAGGGTGTTCATACAATAAATATTCATGTGCCCACCAATCATGATACAAAATAGAAAATTGTTTGACACACTGGCTTTCCAAATATTTTCCACCTTCCTCCAACTTCTGGCTTTCCCATCACACCCACACACAATTAACACCATCAGAAGGCGGGTTCCAAACACAGACCTGGCTCCCCTGACACGTGTTCATCCTTCTTCTTCCATTTCAATATGTATGTTCATTTTTTAGGTCACTTTTTAAGTTATACCTTTGCTCTTAGATTTTACATGTGCTCACGTTTTCTCATTTTACAAATTCCATTCCTTTAGCCAACATGCCCTCTAGCCACCATCCCATTTCTTTATTTTTTTTTTCACCACAGGCCAATTTTTCAAGTGTCCTCAGTACCTGTTGTCTTAATTTTTCTCACCAGTACTCATAAGTTAACCCACAATGGTCTGGCTTCTGTACCTCAAACTTCTCAAATAGTTCTTATGAACTCTTCCAGGGCCTTCCCTGTGGCTTAATCCAGTAAAAAAGATTTTAATCCTAAATTCTTTGTGTGCTTAGAATAGAAGGGAAAATCTCAGCATGTGTTTTGCCTGTGATTTTTATGGAAGCTTTTTCTGCACCCAAATTTTTGCTCTACCTGTAACACATTTTGGGACTGGGATGGCTGCCTCCATTAGGTGAGTGGCTCTAGGGGTCCTTGGACTCTACAGCTCCACTGTACCTTGTGTGTTCTTCCTTAAGGTGTGTCTCAGCTTGTGGGCAACTGCGCCGTGCAGAGCTCTTCTCAGTTTCAGAACAACATCACTTATTGATTGCCCCCGAGTGTCCCGTCACCCTCTGCTGTGTGCTTTTTGGGATGTCTGTTGGGTAGGGATGCAATTGACTGTGGGATCTAATGAATAAAATCCTGAGACAGCGGAGTCCATTAAGTGACTTTAAAAAATCAACTCCAGGTTTGTTCTGGTAGTTACCTGGCATCATCCCCCCAACGAATGTACTAGTGCACCCACCCACACTAGGTTCTGATGTGGCAATATTTCCGGCCTCTCCCTTTTGCTTAATGGGAAATCCTTGACAAGATCTTGGACCATCAGTCCAATCCAATAAAACTACAATTTGCCAGCTCTAATCATTGTTTCTAGCCCTTGTTTTTTGTTTGAAGCCCTTCTAAGATTTTATAGGGAAACATGTTTCCTTAACTCTTAACGAGTAAGGGGGGGCCTCTTTGTGTGTCTAAATTATAGACTGTTCCTAGCATTTCAGTCCATGTGATGCCATCTGTTTTTGTTCTCCAGAAGTTATTTCTAACCTGTTATTTGGTACTCTCCTCTTGTTTTTCAGCAATGCTTCAGAGGTTTTCCTAATATTTATATTTTGAATTTCTGCATTATGGAGAGTGTTGTGATGCTAAAATATTTCTCAATTTACCTTCTTAAAATGGAAAAGCTGACTTCTGAGCTGGATTCTGTAAATGCAGCCCTGGAATCTAGTGGTTTAAAAAATGTGATCCAAGTCAAACAGTGCAAATGCAAAACCCAAAGCCTGCCTCCATTTTCCACCCACATGACTTGGGGGGAGTGACCGAAACTTTTGCACCCCAATGATATCTCATATAAGATGGAAATACCGAGTCATTCATAGGTTGTTGTTCAGAGTAAACGAACAAATATTTTCAAAGGCACTCAGGACAGTGCCCGAGACATTGTGAGTGGAGGTAGGAGGAAAGTTTTAATAGGTAAATTTGAACACATTGTGCAGTGGGTAAGTTGGCGTGTGTGTTTTTTCCTCTATATTCAGAATGCAGAGGTTGGTACCCTTACTTCTCGAGTGGTTTGTGGGTCACGATTTGCTCCTGTGGAAGGCTTCCTGTCAGGTCAGCTGCTTAGCCTAGTCCTTGTATCTCTAAATGTGGAGTATCTTTATCCAGTCAAAGCTAGAATTTCCCTTTTGTTTTTTTTTTGTATCAAGTGACTGTCAGCAGTTAGTAGCTCCAATAGAAATACAGTTTCTTATTCTCCCAAATTTCTCCTGCCAAAAGTCTTAGAATCGAGTGCCATCCTTAAAACGCTCAATGTGTCTAGGGTGAATGAAGCATCTCAAAGGCTAAGGCGGGTTCGCTAGAACTGAGATCTGACACACAGTCCCACCTGAACCATGTGTAACGTGAACAGAACAGGCAGTTTTTTCTAAGGAAGATCAAAAGTGTTAAAGAATGCTGGACAGAAAGAAACAATAGGCATCCACTACACGTGGTGTCTTACTTTTCTGCTTGGGGTGGCCATCTGAACCAGGTGGAGCACTGGGTTCCTCCGTTAGTATCTTTGCATGCCCTCCCCACAAGAACACTGTGTCAATTCATGCCATGTGAAAGCTAAGGCCAAATGCTGTGGGCAGACTCTTGTGTGTGGTACCCTGGTGCAGCTGCCAAAAGTCCGTTGACTTATCCCAAACCATCTGTCTCATTATTTTCCCTCTGGCATTCCTAACTCATTGGGGGGCTTCCCAGGGATGTTTTCTACCAAGATTGATTCTTGCTTTATCTGTAATAAATCTCTGACTGATCTTTTTCCCCAGTGTGACACCTTACACCACGCCATTTCTGACTTACTAATGCCAACTTTCTGATCTTTAGTGCTGTTTCATTTTTTAAAAATATTTTTTGGTCAATTCTACATCATCTGAGAGGAAGCAAATTCAAATATACAGAATTAAATTTTCATCTTCTATTTAAACTCACATTTAAAATCTGTGATCATCTCCACTGACCCTTCAGTATTTCTTTTATAACACTGTTCCTTTTTGACAGTGTATGCCATGCTCTCTGATCAGGTACATATCTTCAGATTGCCAAGTACCATGAATGACTATCCTAATTTATTTGCATCAAGGACCAAACTATCACTGTCCTTATAAAGTTTCTTAATGCAGCTGGGCTCAGCCTGTAATCCCACGCTTTGGGAGGCCGAGGTGAGTGGATTGCCTGAGCCCGCGGGTTCGAGACCTGCCTGGGCAACTTGCGAGACCTCATCTCTACAATAAATCAAATCTTAGCCGGGCGTGGTAGCCCGCGCCTGTAGTTCCAGCTACTTGGAAGGCTGAGGCGGAAGGATCGCCGGAGCCCAGCAGGTCGAGGCTGCAGTGGCCGCTCCCGGTCTGGGCAACAAAATAAAGTTCCTTGGTGCAACAATTTTAAATGTGAATTCATTCTAACTTTCTTAGGTGCTCAATAAATATTTATCAGTAATGATTCTGAAGAAAGCTCGTTGTTAGTGATTTCATCTATTATTCTAATATTGTATCTGTACAATATTATATGGATACATTTTTTTTAAAAATCAAGTTTGGTGCTTCTGTAATATTTTTGAAACTATAAACTGCTGAGTTATTGTGTGTCTTCTCTACTTAGTTTCATTTTACACTAAAGATGCTAGACCATCTAAAATGAAATATAACTCCAAATAAGTAAAAAATGGTAGCAATAAATACTGCTTGTTCCATTGAAAGAATACTTTTAGGCCAGGTTCAATGGCTTAGCCTGTAATCCCAGCACTTTGGGAGGTCGAGGCGAGTAGATTGCCTGAGTCCACAGGTTCGAGACCAGTCCTGGCGACTTGGCGAGACCTCGTCTTTACAATAAATTTTTAAAAAATTAGCCAGGCATGGTAGCGCATACCTGTAGCTCGGCTACTTGGAAGACTGAGGCAGAAGGATCACCGGAGTCCAGCAGGTTGGCTCTGGAGTGACCGTGAGTGTGCCACTGCACTCCAGCCTGAGTGAAGGAATGAGATTCCAACTCAAAATAAAAAAAAAAAAAAGAATACTTTTAGGCAGTGAGATACCTTAGGTTTTAAGTTGATGTCTCTGAATATTTACTAAGCGGGCACAAGGGCCAGGAACTGTTTTATGCCGTAGATAAACAAGAAAAGTGGCTGAGTGGCCAGAATCTGATTGCAATGAAAAAACAGAACCTGACTGTGGGACTGGAGAGAACGACATCTCTTGAACGCAAGCATGTGAGTGTATTTTAGCCCAAGATACAATATCATTAGGTTTTGTATTGAAAAAGAGCTTAGAGATAATCCCATTACCTTCTAGTTATACGAGTCAAGAAATCACATGTTCCATCCACATGAAGCAATACATGGTTATTCAAATAGCATACCAACTTGCTGGGTTGGAATCCTAGCTCTGCTTTTACAAACTGTATAATGGGTGCCTTCAGTATCCATCTTGATCTTCTCTGGGCCCATGCTATCATCTCCCAGCTACGATGAGTTTTGTTTGCTCTTGGCTTCCAGCTGTGGTCTTCTAAGATTTGCCTTCAGCCAAATGGGAGCCACCTCACCACCCCTTAGGTGCCAAGTAACCTGAACTAACTAATATATGGGATACATGTGCCTGGGGTCCAGCACCTTTGTCTAAAGTGACACCGACTGTGGTGCAAGTCACACTTCAGGGCTCCTCACGGAAGCAGGCTGAATCTATTCTCCACCCTAGACCATTCTTTGCTTAGTTTTCTCCCGATTGTCTGCCTTGATTTCCTTGTCCCCCTTCTCTGAGAGTGTTCCCTTAGTGAGTCACTTTCACAAGAACGCTTATCTCAGGAGCTGCTTCTAGGGCACACGACCTAAGCCAACTGGCCCTGGAGACCTAAGCCTGGGTTCCTAGGAAGCAGACCGGGCAGAACGGGATTCTAGAGGTCAATCCCTTACTTTCTAGATGGCAAGTAGGACCCCATGACTGGTGGTGACTGGAGTACTGATGGACACTGACATGTTCTAGCAAGTTAAGACTTTAGCTATGGCGAGTTAGCATAGGGGAACAGTAACTATAAGGGCTATAAAGCTGAATACCCATTAATTAAGGCAAATCATGCAATAAGGAGAGAAACTAAAAGGCTCTGTTCTATTAAAATTAAATTTAAGATGAAGTGTGAGAGTGACACAATCTAGGCAGCATTTAAGTGAACATTCATCTTCTATAGCAGAGAGAAAGACAGACATAATAAAAACAAGACTCAGGAATTAACTGTAAGAATGGTACAACTTCAAAGAAGGATAATTCTTCAGCCAAGAAAGTCTTTATGTTAAAATTAGAGTGCTGATATGGGAGAAGTGGGACTCTGAGACTTGGAATAAGGACATAGAAGTAGACACTGAGAAATGGCCCACTCTCCTCATTGGAAGATAGAAGTGGCCCATTCTACTTGTTTGAAAACAATTCCCACAAGTGAGGCAGGTACATCATAAGAAAATGCTTGCCTTCCCCTGTTGCAGCCACCCAAACACCAGATGCACCTGGTGGGGTAAGAGCTCTGAATAACCAGAACAATCCTGTTGGAATAGATCTGGACCTGCTGAGGAGAGGGATTGTATGCTAAGGGAGGTGCAGGACATGATGCACGTGGGCAGGCAGGCAGGGGTCATGAGCATGCTGGATTGAGAAGAGTGAGATAAAAGCTGGAGAAGGGAGAGCTTCTCACTATGAGGTCACATTTCCGTGACACAGGATTTAACATCATGGCAATGATAGTGGGTGACATGTTTAATACATTACTAGGAAGATTCCTGGAAACATGAAAAAAGAGATGATTCATATTAAATAAAGTCAAGATGCTAGAACCTCCATGGAAGTCTGCGAAGAAAATATTTTGGAGACCCAGGGAATCTGGCATGCTGGAACATATCTACTATAAGACCGGGAAACCCACTCATGACTACATTCCTTGGGAGGGCTTGGAGGACACTGATTCCCAAAGCAGTAGGAATGAGCTGGTAAGAGGGCTGGCAATATTGTTGAGAAACTCAGTGGTGGCTGTTCTTTATTGATAGGAGAAGATGCTGTATTGGGTCTCCTCCTAGCAATAAGGATAATAGGATTTTAGAGTAGCAGTGGCCAACAGACAACACTTAACCATCAGGAATCAGACTGGCATAATTAGCATAATGGGAAGCAACTTGGGATGGAAGACAGGGGAATCTGATCCACAGGGATTTATGGAGATGGCTAATAGAGCATGACGTCCATAGGACCAGGGTAGATGGGAAGCCAATGAACATAGTGCTTAAGTTCCATATTCAGAGAAGTCTAGAAGGGATAAGCAGAAAACAATATGCTAACCCAACAGAAAGTCTCATTCTCTTGTCCAGTTTTCAGACCCAAGTTACTTCTCAGTTATAGTGGGTTTTGACAAAAGGAGAGCCCAGTTTCTCATGAAGAAGGACTCTACCACAGGGCATATGGTGACTCTCTTCTAAGTTCTTCCACACAGGGACTTCCAGAAATGTACTCGGATAACCACATACTGAAGAAAGAAGAAGATATCGGTCTTTTTATTTATTTATTTATTTATTGAGTTAGAGTCTCACTCTGTCACCCAGGCTGGAGTGCAGTGGCACACCTCAGAGCTATCGCAGCCTCTACCTGCTGCGTGGGGGACCAGCCCCCACGGAGAGATTTAGAGTGTCCCTGGAAAGGTGTGGTGGCGTCGGCGATTATTCCTGGGGAACGAAGGGATTAGACTCCTGTCTAGTGCAGGAGCCGATTCTGCAGGAGAGATAGATATATAGAGAGAAAGAAAGGGAGAGAAAGAAAGAGAAAGAAAGAGAGTGGACCACCGTTCAAACGAATTGAGCAGTAGCCGTTTAATGGAGGTCTCCATGTTCCTTTTATCCCAAATTTCACGGGCTAAATCACAAGACTTTCACGTGAACACAAGCCAGGTGGATGAGGGGCATCCCCCACCCTCTGGTATGAGGAAGGACAATCCCAATTAAATCACAAGACATTTACATGAACACAAGACGAGGTGGGTGGGGAATCTCCCCCACCCACCAGGCGCTTCCTCAAGCATGAGGAAGGGCAATCTCAATTAAATCACAAGACATTTACATGAACACAAGGCGAGGTGGATAGGGAGCGTCTCCCACCCATCAGGTGCTTCCTCAAGCATGAGGGAGGGCAATCCCGAAATTATCTTACTGTTCCTCATGCTTGGCTAATATTCCTCAAGAGCAATACAACAATTCCAATATCATAATATTCTAATGATCAAT
>CAUYQG010253390.1:0-14014 GCA_963574415.1 Tarsius wallacei
GCCGTCCCACTGTGATGATCAGTGGCGGCGGCGGCGGCGGCGGCCTCTTCTACTGCCGGTCTGCTGTGATGTCTCTGCGGAGTCAGTGGCTGAGTTCCGTGTGGGGAGCAGGCTCCCAGGGAGAGTGTCCGAATCTTTCTGTGTCCTCTTCTGCGGAGGTCTCACAGACCACACTGCCTGGTCGCCATCTTGGCGGAAGCTCCCTGGGCGATTGGTGCTCTTATAAAAGAGATCCAAGGGAGTGTATTTGTGCCTTCCACCATGTGAGGATTGCAGTGAGAAGGCGCCACCTATGAAACAGAGAGTGGATCCCTACTAGACACAGAATCTGTTGGCGCCTTGGTCTTGAACTTCCCAGCTTCCAGAACTGTGAGCAAGGAATTTGTGTTGTTTATAAGTTATCTAGTCTAAGATATTTTGTTATAACAACCTGAATAAATGAAGACACCCTCCAATCCCTGCCAAATACTCTTGGGGTCTCTAGGACCAGGATCCTTTTGCTGGCCTCCTCCCAGATCTCTGGTGGTGACCTACCTTGTCCACTGGACATTCACAGTGGCCTGATAGGCAAACATCATCTTCTCCAGATGCTCTGCCCTCTCTGCCTCCTGTCTAGTGAATTCTGCCCTGTCCTGGGTACTCTTATTTTCTGGTACATCTCAGAATTGAGAACAGTCTCCAGAATAGCGTTGTGTTAACAAAAAATCTTCATGACAGCAGTTCCCTCAGTTTCTGTTTGTACCCCATCTACCTGTAAGGGTTATATGGCTTGGCAGTTGGCCAGATGCCATCACTCTTCCAATATCTCCCTTCTTTTTTAGGAAAAAAAGATACTATGCACATTAATTCATATCAACTGATGGCTAGGAAGGTCCAGGGTCAGCCAGTTTAAATGACAAGTGGGAGCATATTTCAGTTCTACTAAGACATTCCTAACTCAGGGAGTCAGAAACCACATTTTTATTCAGGTATATGAATCTCACTGTTCCCTGTACTGGGCAGGATACATCTATCTTTAACAGCAGCAATACATTTAAGAACTTGAGCTTCAATTCCAGCAAATGAAGTTCTGCTTCATCTTCTCCAGGCCTCCAGTGCATTAAAATTCTAGCCTCGCACACTGGACCCTTGATCGTCACCTGTTAGTGATTTTCCTTATCTCTTCTGAAGAGCCTTGCTGAACTTCTGATAACAATCGCCACCTATCTCATTTGAATTCCATGTAACACATGTGTGATTGTATCATCCTTGTGCTAGGCACAACCTGTCAGTCTAGATCTTTCTCCATATTACTTTGAAAATTTCTCCAAGTTGTCTGAGCCTCCCCAGTGGTGTATGCTCAGGGTCTTGACCTCACAATCCATGCTGTCTGAAACCAGCCAAGCCCTTGTTCTGGCTCTATGCTGAGCCTTCAATAGCTAAAATTGTAACTACAGTGCCTACAACCTATGGTTTAGCTTAGTAGTCATCAGTGGCCTGCAGTTGTACGCATATTCCAGATTGGCTTGTCGGAAAGGGGGAAGGGAAAACTTTGACCTACAGTTCTTTATTTATGACTTCAATTCTTCTCTGGCTTATAAGTTCCTTAGCCTCTGTCTAGCAAATACAAAGCTGCCATCTGTCAACTTATGGAGAGCCAAAACACAAGAAGCTGGCATCTTGTCTTGGGCTCAGATCTGCTTTGTGAGTTTTGAGAAGCCAATCTTCCCTCTTCTGTCCTTGGAACTAATACCACCTACCTTACAGAGTTGTTGGAAGAATCAACGTGGTGTTACTCCCTACAATATCTGGAGCATACAACTACCATTGTTTCTCAGAAAAAAAGCTTTTATCCATAGCCAATTGCAAACAAGCATGGAATCCAGAGAATAGTGCAAAACATGTTTTATTGTCTCCCATCCAGTGGTCATTTTGTCCATACAGACTCAAACTTGGATGGAGTCTATTATCCCCCTGATCTCCATTCTTTTCTCTCTTCTTTCCCTCTGCCCTCACCCAAAGATGCATGGCCCCATGCTGACAGAGAGCCATGCCGTCAAAGCGTGGTGACCATTTTCCTAGTTTCAGCCTAGTAGGACGTGTGAATGCAGGTTTTCTCTATCCATTAATGACTGTAATATGACAGCAAAGGTTATAAACAATCTCAGATCATTCAGTCAATCTTCGTGGCCCCATGAACTATTCCCTGCCAGCATCTCTTAGCCCCTGCGTCGTTGCTGGTATTCCTCCCTCCTTGTGTAGCTGTCAATCACATGTCTGCTTCATCCTTATACATTGGCATGTGACTCAGGTTGACCAATGGGACTATCTAAAAGGATTGCTAAAATGCTGGGTGAAAAGGGAGCCCTCTCTGTTTAAGGATACAGTGTTAGTCTGGAGTTACTAGAGCCATGTTGATGCCATATGGAAAGAATCTGTCTGAGGATAAAGCCAATACAGCAAAGTACAGACGAGAGTGATGGAAAGTGTCCTGAGTTTTGTTTTTTTTTTCCCAGAAGAAGAGCCTGAGAAGAGATTCTTGCTCATGCTACGTATTAAGACAGTAATCTAAAATAAAAGTGTTTGTGTGAGGTGAAGTGAGGAAAGTAGACTGGGACAGGAAATACACTAAGCAAGGATGTGGTCTCAACTGGGGTCCATCTTTTGTCTGATTCTATAGAGAAATCTGGAACAAGAATTGCTCCTCAGTGTCGGTTGCACCTTGTGGCAAGGGGCAAGCAGCAGCCTTTTGTATCCCAAGTTGATCAATTAGTGACTGTGAACTACCCCTAGAATAAAGTGGTGGGAGAGTATGGCCTCCCAGGCAGGGAGGGAGGCCATGAACTGTTAAGGATAAACACGTACAATAGTTAGGCAATGATGCACTGTCTGATGCACTGCACTGGAGAGTATCTACTCTAGGGAAAGAGAGAGAAAGTTCTAGTGAAAAGTACAGTGACCAAAGCCTTGAGCTTTGAAGTCAAAATGCTTGGCTTCACATCCCAGTTCCTACACTTGCTTGCTGTATCACTTTGGGGAAGTCCTGGGGGAGTCACTTCACTTTTTCATGACACAATTTCTTCATCTGTCAAAGAGGGAAACTGTAATACCTACCTCATGAGAAAATGTATATAAAGCACATAGGCGAGTGCTTGTTCCCTAGTACAGTGCTGCATCCCTGCACCAGGAAAAGGCAGTCCCTAAGACAACCTGTTCCCAGGACAGCTGATGAACTCACACAGGGTCCTAGAGGCTGCTCAGTTCCTGCTATGCAAGGAAAGTGAGAAAAGAAGTAAACAATGAAAATATCCAGGAGTCTCATGCATTACTGGGGCTTGATATTACCAGGAACAAGTGTCCCTAGAGAGACACTTTTCAGAGACACTTAGTAGGGGCGGGGGAGGGTGGAAAGCAGAATTGTTTGTTGGGCATTCCCTGGAGTGATTTCTGAGGGTTGGTTTCTAAAGGCAAATGCATTAAACAGTCCCCTTAAGGAGTGACCCAATGTACCAGAGGCTCTGAAAATATGCAGATGGAATTTCTGGGATTTGTGATCTTGCAATGGTTGTTTTCCCTTTTGTCAAGCGGCAGCCTCGAGGGGGCTGGCAGCAAGCTTTCGCAACACCACAGACAAGCAAAGAGCAGTTGAAAGAGACTCTCTTGCCAATCCCCGAGGTACAGATGGACAGCCCAGAGTTGTTGCAAAGCACACAAAGGGACACAATTGGCATTTACACTAACGATGCATCAGAGCTCTAATCTTCTGCCCTTTGACCCTTTACTATATTCCAATAGGTCAGAGCATCCTTGCTTGGCTTCCCTAATGCACATTATCCTCTCTGGTCAATAAAATTCCCCTCTGTCTCTGCACTGACAATAGATGTGAAGGTCAGCTCGCCCCCTCTAGCTGCAACAGTGTCTGAGCTGTCAGTGGGAATTTAAATTAAGGATATAGGTAATCATTTCACTGCTTTTAGGCAAAAATGGAAGATTTGTTGCTTTAGCTGCAATCAGATTCCAGGAAGAGAAATGAAAAGATCTCTGGGCTCCCAGGGGAAAATATTTTAAAGTGCCTAAGGAGCTAAAGCACATAGTGGCCTTACTTGGTAAATCTAAGAGAAAGCTCTATCCATTACATATTTCTTGTTGCAAGTCACCTGCTTTCTCAGCTTTCACTATCACAGTGTCACATCTAGTGGGTGGGAGAAATCATGATTAGAGTGAAATGAATTTCAAACAAAAAGCAGTGACAAGGAAAGGAAGGCAACAATAAATAAAGGGGTCCCTGAAGAACGGGGAGGAAAGGACGCTGCATGTAGGTCTGGGGGCCTGAGCCCTAGGCCAGCTTTGCAACTGACCAGTTGTGGGATCTTGGGTAGGTCCATTAACCTTTCTGGGACTCCGTGTTCTTAGCAACAAAATGATTCAAGTGAGGTTAAAAGTTCTCTAAGATCCCTTCTGGTTCTAGTATTTCCTGAGCTTAAAAGTCATTTTGGCTTATAGCTGCTTAGGGTACACTGGTCTCATTTTAGAAAGACAGGGGATGAGAAATGTGGTTTGCCCTCAGAATCCTCAAATCCTATAAAGTGGAGCTGGAATGCAGCTTCACAGATTTTCCTGTTCAATCTACTTATTTTGAAGATGGAAAAACTAAAGTGACTTTCTACTTGGCTTTTTAAACCCCAGATTTTCTCTTGGTCTTCTTTTTTCTTTCTTTCCTCTCTTCCTAGTTCTTGTTTCTCAACCTCTGTTCTTGACTGTTGATAGAAGTTTTTCAAATTCAGTTCAAATTTTCTCAAGAAGGCAGTGAGAAATAGAGGGAAGGATTAGAAAGAGAAGGAAGCTACTTAATACCTTTTAAAAGAGTCAGAAGACGATTCCTATGTGCACTTTACACACAAATAATTTCCAGGATGATTAACGATTTAATTGCAAAAATCAAAACAACATAGTACTAGATGCAATATATATATTATATATATATGTATTTTATATCTAGATCTATCTATATTTAACTACATCTATCTATCTATCTATCTATCTATCTATCTATCATCTATCCATCCTACTTATGGGTGAGGATTTCTGAACACAATGTTTACGGCAGAAACCAGAAATGAATAGATCAATATATTGTGATAATATAAAAATGAAAAAGAATTATGCACCAAAAATACCTACACAAAACTAAATGTCAAAAGAAGGTTATGAAAAAAATACGTAATTTATGGGGCAGGTAGAGTTAGTCTTCTCAATATTTGAAGGTTTCTTGCAATTTAGTATGAACAACATGAATACACAGTAAAAGGAACAAGAGATATAAGTTGACAAGTCACAGATAAATAAAAATATACTACCTCAATAATTGCCAAATAAATATCAATTTTAAAAACTGTCAGATGTGTTTTGCTCATTAGGTTGACAAGGTTTGTTTCACTTTAGTTCTTCTAGGATGACAATAGTCCACATTGGTAAATGTGGTCAAATATACCTGGTAGAAGTATAAATGGATGTTGTTGATAACATGTCAACATATATAACAATCTTGGAAACTGAATACACCCTTTAACCTAGAAATTTCACCTCTAGGAATTCTACATCTAGGATTCTATTCCAACGAAACAATCAGGCATTCCTTATTAGAGCCCATACTGTAGAGTGAAGCCTACCCAAGCTCAGGGATTAACAGGCTCTTGCCTAAGCAAACCATAGGAGTACCCAGAACAGACAAGACTTCCTCTCTGTCTCTTTACCCTAAGCTAATCAATAATACTATGAAAGAGAGATTCCCTATATTATTCTGCTCAGGCTGCCATAACAAAATACCACAGACTGGGTGGCTTAAATAACAAATCTATTTTCTCACAGTTCTGGAGGCTCAAAATTCAAGATTTCTGGTTTCTGGTGAGATTTCTCTTCCCGGTTTGAAAACAGTTAACTTCTCACTGTTTCCTCACAGGGAGAAAGAGGGATCTTTTTCTCTTCTTAGAAGGATGCCAATTCTATTGAATTAGGGCACCAAGCTTATGACTTTATTTGATCTTAATTACATCCTTAAAGGCCCTGTCTCCAAATACAGTCGCTTTGGGGGTTACAGCTTCAACAAACGAATTTTGGGGGAGACAAAATTCAGTCCATAACACTCCAAGTGAGCTTATTTATTTACTCAGTCCATTGTTCATTTGACATTTATCAATCAACTGTAATTGGAAAGCCATGTGCCATGTCTGGGATGTGCATTTATACTTGTCTTTCTTCCTTGACCTGCAGGGTATATGAATCTGGGATGAGGCTATATCTAATCCACATTCTCAAAGTTCCATACTAAAAAATCAAAAGAGGTAAGTAGGAAGAAAGAAGGAAGACTAGGTGGAGCACAGGAGATATTTAGGGCAGTGAAACTATTCTGTAGGATAATGTAGTGGTGGATTTGTCATCACACCTTTGTCAAAACCAATAGAAGGTACAACACCAAGAGTAAACTCTAATGTAAACTATTGACTTCAATTCATAAAAATTTACCAATTTCGGTTCGTTGATTATAACAAATATACCACACTAATGCAAGATATTAGTAATTTTAAAAATGGAGAAGGAGGTGATGAGGTGGTATTTGGGGACTCTCTATATTTTCTACTCATTTTTTAAATAAACTTAAAACTACTCTAAAAGATAAAGACAATTTATTTTTAAAAAAGAAAAAATAAAAGAGCAGAAAACATTGCCTCTCCCCCACCTTCTTCCCTCCAAATACACATACACAGTTAGCATTCACAGAAAGGGCTTCCAGAAGCTTCAAATCTGAAAGTTTTAAATATTTGGGACCCTGCCCCAGGCTGCCCTGTGGAATCACTCTTCCTCAGATTCAACCTGGCTGGGCATTGACTTAGTATGCTTGCTGTGATACCACTTTTCAAATATTATTCTGGAAAGAAATGCAGCCATAGACACTACATTTATTACTATCAAAGTTCAGTACCAGCCTGATAAAAAGACTCCATGATAGCCCTTGGTGTGGTAAGTCAGTCCAGGAAACACCTTGTGAAAGAGATGAACCCCATCTCCCTAAAGCTGTCTTTGTTCTCTAAATCACTTAGAGGCAAGAGAGTTCCTTCAAGCCATAGTGGAGTTTTGCTCCAAGGTCAGTGGTAACAGGAAAAAAAGGAAAATGGAAAGGAAATTGCTGAGGATTTCGTTAGTCAATCTTGGGGTTTTCTTTTTCAACTCAGTAATAGAGGCCCATTGTCTTCTAGAACAGAAAAATATGAGTCTCAGCTTTGATGCTCTCTGAATGGGGCCAGGAATCTATTACATAACAAGACAATTAAAATTTGAAAGACTTTTCTATCTGATTCCAGAGCCCGCCACTCTGCCTGGTCATCAGACTTTCACATGGCTATCTCAAGGCATGGCTCATTTCCTCACGTCTGATGGGCAGCTGTGGGTACCCGGTTGATCCTGGTCCTTAGCCCAACCCCTAGTTCCCACAGCTGGCCCCCTAGACCCTGTGTGAGAAAACATTTTGTCAGGCCTGAAAGGACACAGGACCAGAGACACTGTCCCATGTCCACTTCTCTCTTCCTCAGACAGATAAAAGCATTTGTCAATGCTATTCTTACCTTAAGGGAAAGAAATAAACTCAAAGACAAACAGAAAGAGCAAGTGATGTTTTTAGATACTCTGTCTAGACTGGTTTTTGATTATTATAAATTTACTCTAGGTATTTGGGCCTTAAAATTTACTCTAATTATTAGAGTCCAAAGTTCTGTCTTAGTGAATGGCAAATCTCCCTCCCTTGTCCCCCAGTAGATAATAATGTATGAAGGACACTCCCCTCATGGCATAATTGGAGATGATTAGGAAGATGTTGCAAGCCAAGTTGAAGTGGCATTTCTCCACTTCTTACAGAAATGGTTATTCTGCTCCCAGGCAAGGGTAAGAGTACATTACCGTAGCAATAATGCATGAAGTGGTATTCTAAGTGGCCTTAAATAGTTAATAGACCTCTAAGCACCGCATTTTCTCCTGGGGAGGGATTCAGACACAGGGATAATGGGACCCATAGCTTAGTATCTGTACCACACAGGTTCCAGATAACCAATGGGAGCTCAATATCTAGCCCCTTAATAGTATCACTGCAAATTGAAATGCATTGAGCATCTTCATTTCTAAATTCCTAGTCAAAATTGAAGCTCTGCCTAACCAACTGGAATGATAAAACTATTGAGCAATAGAACTTGTCACTTTGGATCACCATCGCCTGTCTGCTCAATCCAGATGGATGTACCTTAAGTCCCTGACCACTCAGAGAGTGATGCATCATTAAGATGGTGAAGTGACCAGCTCAGTGATGTCTCAGGCTGGTCGTTTCTTTGCAAAGACACATGACCTTGAATCAAGCCATTTATTTGTAATGTCTGGCAAATAGTGTCCAAAAGATTTCATTATTTGAATTTTTAACCTATAGCTCTTTTCCCCTCCAAATTATATGCCGGGGAAAAAAGAACTATGTATGAAAAATAATGTTCATCTGTCTCAGGTGCTACTAAGTTAATGCCTTTATGTGAAGGTTTGTGTAGGGGGAAAAGAGAAGTGCTTTTTGTTCATTCCACAGACTCATACAACCCTCCTGAATAAATTGGCCCTAAATGACTGCCAGAGTCATGACTTTTTATTCAAGTCTCCATTATCTATTGTCTATGTGTATAGTTGTGCTAGTGGGTGACAGACTGGAAGGGAGTGAGATTCTGCAGAGACTAAAAGTCTTATATTCTTCCAAATGTCCCAGTTTCATGGGTCTGACTTCTTGTGCCAGTCGATTTTATTGACATAATTGTTTGTCCCAGTTTCAGTATGTAATTGGCTAATTTTTTATCAGTGACTGTGAGTCATTTGTTTCTCTTTTATGTTAATTGTATGGAAAGTAGTTGAAAAGAGTTCTGTGTTTCCCTTCTATCTAATAGGAAGCATGGTTGAAAGTCACAATAGAGGAAAATGAAGGAATCTGATTAGTCAAATGTATCTTTGGAAGATAAATGACAGTCATTGATTGCGTTAGAAGATTCGATTTCCGAATTATCCTCAATGCTCAGAAGTGCAACACAGCACTAACTCCATTCAATGTCTCATTGCAGACCAGCAATTGATCATCTGTCAAACAAAATCAAACTGATAAGAATACCCACTGAAAAGGTAACTCAAACCTTATCCTTCTTTAACCAAAGACTATCTTTACTTTTTGTTCACTGAAGGTCTATTCTGATTTGGGAAATACCCAGATGAGGATTATCAAGTGTACAAAATATATGACAGTTTTAAACTTTAAATCTAGATGAACTGGTGTCCCTGAAAACTGATATTTCAGAGACCAAACAACAAAACCTGGAGAAACTTGCAGTTAGACTGCTGAAAGCTCACTTGTCTTAGAATGTTCATTTATTTGCCTTAAAAATACTTTCCACAACCTATAGAATAGAACTCTTTTGACATTTAAATATTTGCTATGATCTCTTGCTTTTCAGTTATATCTTCTCCTGAAATCTGCCTATCAATGTCCTAAGAAGAATCCTGTAAAGATACTTTCACCATTTCCCAAGCAACCACATTGGGAAATTCTCAATTAGGAAAACAGTGACTGGAAACCGAAACTGGTGAGTGTATAGAATTCTTTTAAAAAATCTAAACCCAAGTCATAATACTTGTCATGTCTCAGATGTAGAAATTTAACATGAGTTCAAGAATGGATCAATGCTTTAGAGGGAAACAAAGTAATGGAGTAACAATTAGTACAGTGTATGAACCCCAAGATGGCCAAAAATAAGCACAAAAGTGACAGAAGTCCTGTTTTCATTTTCATGTAATGATCAGACTTTCACCTAATTATCATACTAGCCTATTTTTGTTAGCACTCACGTGGTATATTGAGTGCTTGATTGACTAATGATTTACACTGTACAACTGCTAAAGATCATGATAGGAGCAATTTAGAAACATATCAGTGCAATTTGTTTGTTGTGCTGAATCAATCAAAATATTGTTCCCAGTTTCCTTTTAATGGCTTTACTAAAACAATTTAAATATTCTGCCATTAGCCATTCATCTTTGATACTTTCTTCTTTGAAGCTACAAAATAATTTTAAATTTAGGGTGTGGACAGAGATATATGCAGTCACGTACATAGAAATTTGTTCTTATTTTTAATGAAGCATTTCTATTAATTTTGCTCTGTAGATGATTTATATCTTTGATTTATATCATTTTATCTTTGAAATTGGAATTGACTTGATAATGTATCACAGGATGTTTGGCTAAGCTAGACCCAGGGTTCATACATTTCTGATCAATAGAATTGAGGAGGAATGAGCAAAAATATACTGTGGGAAAGAAACATTAATCAATCACAAAAATAAGTATAAATTACAAACTATAATTAGTGCCATTACAGAGAGAACATGCTAAAGGTGGTCAAGAAAGACTTTCTGGAGAAGTGAAGTTTAAGTCAACAGCTAGAGAAGAAATAGAAATAGTTAGTTTAGGAAGTGCTGTTTAAAGATAGAGGTAGGTGAGCAAAAGGATCTATGTGACCAAAAGCTGTGTGGTGGAAAGGAGTATACAGCATTTAAAACTGTGGAGAAGTCTAGTGTGGTTCACAGGGAATAATAGAGTGTTGGTGAGCAAGGCTATAGAAGGCAGAGGCAGATCACACACAACCTTGTTAAGGATTCTGGTCTTTATTCTAAGAGCAGTGGAAAGCCACTGAAGGAATCCTTTAAGCATGATCACATTTGCATTTGAATTACTCTGACTCTATGTCAGAAATGAACTGCAGGAGGCCAGTCTGCAAACTATCTAAGATGTCCAGATAGATGGATAATGGTAGCTTGGACCAGGATAGTATAACACAGATGGAGACAGACTCAAGTTGTTGGGAGACAGAATACACCCACTTGATGATGGGCATCACATGGTAGGCAGATAGATGAGGCAGATTATTCCCAGTCTTCTCACTTGCATAACTAGATGGCTGCAATATTTATTGAGCTGCATCCCTTTGGAACCAATGCAGGAGGGAGTATACATTCGTTTTGGGATAAGTTAAATTTGAGATGCTCTTGGGGCCTTCCAAGAGAAGATGCCATGTACACAATGGCCTATGTGGTCTGGAATCCAAAGAAAAGATATGGGCTATAAATATATATTCTTAAATCACCAGCATATGAATAGTAATTAAAGTAGAGAACATGAATAAATTTCTTAGGAAGAATATGTAGAATGAAAAGAGGACTAGGACTCAGTCTTGGAGAACTCAAATATTTATGATCAGGTAGAGTGAAATATATAAGGAAAGGCTTTGAACAAAGAGAAACCAGATAGCTAGAAGGAATATAGGAAGAGTGCGGTATCACAACAACCAAAGGATAAGAGAGCATCAAGAAAAAAGGGAGTATGGTCACCAGTGAAAGGATTAACAAGAGATCAGATGCAAACAACCTTGAAAAAATATCTTCTGCATTTGGTGACCTAGAGGCCATTATCAAAATTGTTCTCCAGCACAATAGAGTCAGAAACCAGCCTGAAACAGGTGCAGAAAAGAGTGGGATGGTGGGAAATAGAAACCTCAGGTAGAGAAACCCTTGTCCACCTGTAAATACCTGTGGGAATTTCTTGGAAAAAATAAGGAAGGAGACTCTATAAAAGTGTCAAAAACTAGGCAAAACTTAGACCATGGAGAACTAAGTGTAATGTTAATATTAATTTTATCTGTACTGACCTCATGTTGAAACTTGATTAGTAGTCCAAAAAACCAGTAAGTATTAAAAAGTTAACCAAAATATGATCAGATCATATTCTGGCACTTTAAAAACTAAATTAGGTCATAGAGCACAGTAAACAAACAAATTGATTACTTGGCACTTAGCCTATAAATGATCAATCCAGGGAAATATATAGTCTTGACTCTGAATTGCCTCCATCTTAATCACAGATATTTATCCATATGTGGAGGAATTTCATCCTAGCTAATGTCTAAGAAGGCAAGGGAATGGTGTCTCTGTAAGAAGGGTACCCACAGAGACCAGCAAGTAAGAGAAATGATTGCAAAGCAACTGTGGAAAACAAGACAGAGGACAGAACACAGTTCTGCTAAAGGGGCAGCTGCAACTCTGTTTAAGCTGATTATGGTCATGGGAGGTGCCAGATATCCAGAGTTTTATGTGAAATCTGCCGATATGCTATCAAGTTGAAATTGTAAAGATTTCTGGCCTATGGCCTGCCAATTTGTGATTTCTGTTATAGGACTACAAACTTTAATTTAGTGGATGTTTTATGAGCACTTGCTATCTGCAAATTACTCCGCAGGCTTATGGGGAAGTGGAAAGGGCATGATCTCAGCTCTCCCCAAGGTCATTATCAAGGGGGAAACAGGTCATGAAACAGCCATCACTCAAGGCAGAGGGACATAATACTAAAAGGAGGTACAAATTACAAGTTTCCTGAATGCAGAGGAATGAGTTGTTGATTTTGGCTGGAGAAAGGGCGATACGAAGACTTGAAGGTGACATTTATACTGGATTTTGAAAAATTTAAATTGGAAGAGGGAAATCAGAGGAATAAATAACTTCTCAGCAGTAATCCCAATCTTCTGTTATAATACATAATGCAACCTTCAGAATCAAAACAAAAGCCAGCAAAATGCGTCACTTTTCTAGGTTCAAAAAACCTTGTTTTAACATGCTATGAGCCCCAGTGCAGACCAATGCAGATAGAATTCCTCTTTTAAAGAGATGATTAATTAGTCAATGACATCACTTAGTAATTTGCTCATTGCTGTTAATGATAAGAGTAACAACTACCACATTTACTTCATTTATTTCATAGTTTATCTGCAGCATTTACCCTCTTCCTTATTCAAGGATGTGATTTAGCCAAGTCTCTCCCAAGCCAGGATGACTATTCCAGCAACCAAGTTACAGGAGTCGTTTGTAGTCAGAGCACTCTCCTCTGGTTAGGTTTTTCCATGTCATGCAAAAGCTCACCTCTTTGTAAAGAGTTTCAGGGTTGTCTTCTTCTATTGCCTTTGGACTCTTTCTAGTCCTTTCCATGTGAAGGACCAGACATTTTTGCATTCACTGAAGATATTCTTTCCAGATTCAAGTAAAACATAGTGTGAGTGTGGGGGAACAGGCCCATGTTCAGGCTCATGGGAGCAACATATTCTCAATGACCCTGAATCTCTGAGTCTCCATCTCACTTGTGTAATAGGTTATCAGCCTGTGAGTGCCCTGGGTTGTGCAGAGGGCAGTGTGTTGAGTGGGGCTACTCAGGAAACACATAGTTCTTCACCCATCCTCCATTTCTATGGTGACTCCTCCCTCCCAGGATCAATTCCTGCCAAGCACAGCACTATGTAGGTACTTCTTAGGGTTTTCTTAGAATCACCACAAGGAGCCTTTTTCTGGAGGAAAAATCCTTTTTCCCTCATGCTGGTGGCTATAAGATCCCACTTAGAAGGGAACTGTAGGAAATATCTTGGATTCAGAGTTTCTGCTTCTTATGTTTTATATTGAGAGTAGGAACCAGGTAGGTAGAACAAAATAATTGTTTAAAATGTTGGAGTCAGCCGGGCTCGGTGGCTCAGCTTGTAATACCGCGCTTTGGGAGGCTGAGGTGAGTGGATTGCCTGAGCCCGCGGGTTTGAGACCCGCCTGGGCAACTTGACGAGACCTCGTCTCTACAATAAATCAAAAAATCAGCCGGGCATGGTAGTGCGTGCCTGTAATTCCAGCTACTCGGAAGGCTGAGGGGGAAGGATTGCCGGAGCCCAGTGGATCGAGGCTGCAGTGGCTGGGAACGGCCACTGCACTCCAGTCTGGGCAACAGAGTGAGATTCCAACTCAAAAAAAAAAAAAAAATTATTTTGGAGTGATTTTAGATTTCAAAATGGTTGCAAAGCTAGTACAGAGTGTGCCTGTATACCTTTCCCCTAACTTTCTTCCTATCTTACATAACCATGGTACAATAATCAAAACAAACTGAC
>CAUYQG010253406.1:0-22200 GCA_963574415.1 Tarsius wallacei
GATTGTGCTTTTTATTTGGGTTTCTGTTTGTTTATTGTTTGTGTATAGAAATGCGACTGTTTTTTTCACATTTCTTTTACACCCTGAGACTTTGCCAAAGTCTTTTTAAGTAACTTTAAAAGTAAAATTCTAAAAAAAGGAAGAAGAAAGAGAGAAGAAAAAGTTGGTGATTGGAGCTGCCAATGACTGCAGATGTAGTCTCACTGGAAGACTGAATGGACATTGGCTAGGATGGTAACTCCATTGCACCCACTGGACTAGCAGTATCATGGAATGGTTTTGTCCATCATACAAGATAGGCCACTTGACTGACACCATAAGATGTCTTGGGGTCAGAGTTAAAACTAAAGACGGAGTTTGATATACCAGATGTGAACAGGCCTGACTGGCACACAGAGAAGTCTGTACTACATTTCAAAATAATCAAGGTACCTATATGGTGGGTCTGAAAATGTTATGAAAGCTATTAAGTTAATCATGGGGCATGGCATTAAAAAAAAAAAATAGAAAAGAAAGAAAGAAAACTAAAAAGGGCCAGAAACTCTCCCTTATCCTGTGCCCTTGAGAATTTCCTCCTTAGCTGGTCTAGTGTTATCTTTAACTTTCATTTAAAAGTGTCCTGACATTCTTCTGTTCAGGTGCCAGATAATACACAAGGCCAAGGTTTTCTTGGTAAATTCGGGGAACCTAATGCCTCTGCTTTACCTTTATGACTTTGGAGTCCCTGAGCAGATTTCTATGTTCATTTATAGGAAGAGAATCTATCTGTTTGTCTCTTATTCTTTGTGTGAAAATGTTGCCTCAGTTAGTCAGGTGGGGAGGCACATCTGTCCTTTAAGTAATGACCTCTTGCCTGTCCTGAGTGATTACAGGGAGGGTGGGTATGATGGTGGCTGCTGGGAAGGAGGGAAGTCCTGAAGAGAGGTCAGGTGGCTTCTGCTCCATCGTTAGTGAATCAGCCCAGGCTTCTACAGGGCCCTGGACTGTCTGCCAGAAGTCTGGGGTAGGAACAATTTTACAGCTGCAGAATCGCCTCTTTGGCCTCTGGAGAGGAGATAGTGACAGGAAGATGTCTGAATGAGCATCACATAGACATCTTCTGCAGGTGCTCAGCATACCCCATCTGCCTGAGGAGGGCACTGGGTTCCCTCAAGGTGGAATTTTTTTTTTTTGGCTTCTGCCAAGTATGATGTCAGCACAGATTGAGGCTGGATTTTTTCCACCCTTGAATCTTGTTCCGAAGATGAGGCTTTGTGAAAACTTAAAGGAATTAAAAAAAATTCCTTCTGTTCAAGATAAATTGCATCACTCTATTCTTGTCATCCCTTCTTCATCTTGTGTCCCTGTGTACCTGCCTCCCCTCTCCGTCCCTGACACTGCAGTGTTTGACGTTGTTAACCAGGGTGTTTATGTCTCCCTGACATGTTTGCTTCTATACCAGTAATTGACATCTCAGACTGACTCCCAGAGACACAATAAATTTTATATTTTTGAGTGCTTTTTGATTAGGATTTGAAAGAATCTTTTGACCAAAACTTGGAGTTTTGGGTGTTTAAATTTTATTTGAAGAAATAACAAGACTATTTGATTGGTACCAGCCTGGATAAAAGAAATGGGAGCCAGAAATAGCATGTGAATGTATAAAGGGCAAATTATGAGAGGTCAAGTCCTCAGGATATCCAATTTTTCAGGCTACAAACAGGGACACATAGCCTGACAAATATGTTTGCAATAATGGAAGCAATAAGGCAGACTGTTTTATGTTTTGGCTGTCCCAGATCTTGGAAGAAAACAGTAAGTACTTTATCTAGACATATAGAACAAAAAAGCAGAGAGAACCATGTCATTTAAATTCCAAGGGAAACAAAATATTAGCTTCGTTGCTGTTTCTGAAATCCCATTGGTCCTAGAGACTTGCAGAGGCAAGAGCCCTACTCTGTTGGACAATTATTTAAGGCAGTCACATCATGGCATCACGTCTGCCTACTTTTCAAGTAAATGATTAGAAAATGATTTTGAGTGATTTCTGGCCAGTTTTATGGACCTGGCTTCCAGATTGCTAATGTTTCAAGAAGCCTGGGAAAGAAGTAATTAGGGACATTTGCTGTGGATTGCTGTGCTGAGCCCTGCTTCTGGACACATTCTGCAGTTGAGAATAAAATTGGAATTTTAAAAACACAATCAACATCTCCTCCGCTATTTTCTAGCTTCTACTGAAACCCCTGGCTTCTGTCTTTCATGCTCTGGGAAATGAAAATGAACTCCTTGATTACTTAAGACCCCAAGTTGTTGTTCGTGTTTCCACTGAGAAGGATGTTAATTGCTCACACAGAACAGAAACATGAGGCACCAGGATTTTTCAGGATAGGGCCAAATTGTTGTTCATGCTAGATTTCTCAAAATCACTCGTAATGGACTAAAAATAATCTATTTTGCATTTGGAATCTGAGAAGCGACTGTCTTAATTGATTGAATTTCAATCTTTAATGATAAACTTTTTAAAAAATTGGGTTTGGTTCTTTCTGACATTGGGGGTAAATTGTGCTACCTTTAGGTATCTAGTTCTCCTGGCAAACTGACCAACCAATGAGCTCAAGCCACTTGAGTATTTCTGTTGGAGGAAAGGACCAGAAATAAACCCAGTGGGAACACAGGCATTTGTTTCCACACTTTCTTAAATAGAGACTTGGTAAACAAAGAGTCAAGCTCTTAAGGTGGGGATATCTCGTAGACGGGCTTCCCTCAGGAGCGGGGTTCGACTTCCTGTTAAAGGGTGACCTTTTAAATTCAGTGATGGCATGGGGTTAGGTACTTCTCTGGAGGGTCTGGAGCAGAATTTGGTCCTTGAATCCTTCCACTGACTCCTCTTCCTCTTCCCTTTGGGCTTCTTTCCGAGGCATCTACACGTGTAAAGAACACAGGCTACCGGGGGTACTGCTATCATTTTCTTTCAATTAGCTTTTCTCTATAACTGTTGAATACGAGCATTTTCAAGTAGGAGAAGGGGAAAGGACATTGTCTTTAATGGTATATTTTTCTAGATGTACAGTAAGTCCCCTACATACGAACAAGTTCCATTCTGAGAGTATGCTTGTAAGTCCAATTTGTTTGTAAGTCCAACCAAGTTAGCCTAGGTACCCAGCTAACACAATTGGCTACATAGTACTGTACTATAATAGGTTTAGAATACCTTTCACACAAATAATACATAAAAACAAACAAAAATAAAATTTTAAAAAAATCTTACAGTACAGCATGTGACAATGTAAGCCAGACACGTGAACTAACTTATGTGATTGGACGTGTGAACACGTTTGCATCTTTGGAAGTTTGCAACTTGAAGGTTCATCTATAGGGGACTTGCTGTATTAGATAGGGTAGCTCTAATACTGTCTTTGGTTCCAAAAAGAGGGTAAATAGTGCCTCTTATAGTGGAGCATATAAAAATTTTTAAGTCCTTGCTTTTAAAACACTCAAGATTTTCAAAGATAGCATTAGGAAGCTTCTTCTTTGTACAACTGAATATTTAATAACAATTTTCTAGGAAACTCTGTTTTTATGGATATAGCAAAGAGAAGCATGGCAAATTCCACATTAATGAAGTCTGAAGAGATGAGGTTTCACCTTACTCAGTATTATCCATTAAACTTCATTTCATCCCATATTATGAGTTGCTTAAACTTTTCTAGCCAACTTGGAATCTATCACTGCAGTTTTCACATGCGAAAACCAAATTCTGGAAGGAAACCCTAATTTGTCTATAGATAATTTCTAATTTGTGTTGTGCTATTTCAGTGTAACGATAATGATATGAAATAGAAATTGTCCTTTAATAGACAGATGAAGGTAATTACAGTGATTATAATAGATGCTGGCAAATATTGGAATAAATTGACTAATTTAGTTCACATTACAGAAACTGTTAAAACTAAAGCATGAAGTCCTGTGTACCATATTTATTAAAAATCACATAGCACAAATACGTTGGAATTGGTAATTTTATAGAAATCACCTCTCATCTTTACTTACCCAAGTTCATGATGCGTGTTCACAGATCAACACTTTCTGAAAATTGAAGACCCATGGCACACTCTTCTCTGCACTTTTCTCCTATTGGCCTCCTGTCTTCCCTCCTCTCACTTGCTTTCACCCTTCTGTCCTCCTGCTCTCCTGTTCTCCCCTTCTTTTTTTCCTCAACATCTGGAAGATCTTTCTCTTTCTTCCTGGGTATTTGCACCTGAGTTATGGGCCCAAGCCCTTTGTCCTGACAAAGGTAGAGGTATAAAGAAATGGCCGCACGGTCAGAGGCTAGAGATTGAGAGGGAAGAAATGTTCGCATTCTCAAAACATCTTGGTCTGTCATACTTCCCATGCCACGCTGCCTCCTGGAGATGAGAGGCACTGCATAGTGTCCACGGATACAAGAGGCAATGTCAGAACTGGTGTCACCCCTTCTACCTTGGTGACCACGTCTGACTTGCAGGTTTCCTCCTAACTGAATCTTTTTGGGAAGTTCTCATTTGCAAGGTTGACTTACTTGGCTCTGGGTTCCATTGGAGAGCTCGGCCTGTTCAGCCTTTGTGTGTCTTTCTACTTCCTTCTCAGAATGGATGCTACTTTTCAGCAACCCTTGCAAATGCGTTTTCTAAAAATGTGCTCAGCAAAACCAGAATCCTAATTAGCCCTTCTGAAGCAGATGGCCTAGGGCCACCTGCTCCCCCTCTCCTCTTCTTTTCCAAAATAAATTTTCCTCTTGACCAAACTCTCTTGATTTTGCACTGGCATTTTATAGCATTGTACAAATTATGCAGCGCTTAAATCACGCCTAATTACGGTCTCTGCCAACAGGGCTTGCTCTCCAGAATGGAAATGGGAGAGACCCGAAAGAAACCAGAAGAATCGGCCATTTGAAAGGGGAATGAAGTAATGGCGATTGGTCGTCTTCTGTTAGGAAAGACAGAGCCCTGACCGTCAGTCCTTAACCCACTTACAGCTTAGTGAGGAATTCAAAAAGCTTTCTTTCCACTGGGTTGTTGAAGTAATACCACGTGTCTCTCTATGGCAGGAGTAGCTCTCTAGTTCTTCAAAAGGATTCATGGAAACGGAGAATGGTTATGTCTGTGGAGGAGACTTGGGACAAGGACGACCACAATAAAGATTTTGCAAAGCCACCTCTTTCAATGGAGCGAGCAGATGATTTAATTCCAGAGAATGCTCCGTGACCTGGGCTTTTGTATCCCTTTATTTAAACAAGTTCCAACTTTCGAATTGGTTTGCTTTCATTCCACCGTGGTTCTGAGAGTTTTTTCCCTTTACTTCAATTTGCAGAATGCTCCAGAGATGTGAAATCATTTTAAATATTGATCCAGGTCACATATAATCAGATGTTAAGTCTTGCAGAGCAAATTTGAAATAATTTTAAATAGAACCTGTGTCTCCCCAGTTCCAGCAACCCGAGGGCCCCAATTAAGGGTCAGTAGGCACATTCATGAATGTCTCAAAATTCCTGGGCACCGGTGGCTGCTCTCTTTTGCTCCCATGCTGATTCATATATCGATTAAGTGGGTTTTGGAGACAGTTTAGAAATGAAATGCATCTACACAATGTGCCATTGAGTAATACCACATTCATGTCCCACGTCTTCACACACATTGTCTCCTCTTCCGAGCTTGTCTCTCCCCCCACCAGTCAGAATGTTTTTCTAATTCATCATTCACTCCCTCCTCCCAACAGCCTAAAGTGAATTTGTCCCGACCTAGGCTCCTCGTGTCCCTTGACTTTGTTGCATTCGGTTTACTCGTCAGCCTCTCCACAGGGGAAGGTGAGTTCTGAGCTCACTTTGGCAGCACATGTGCTAAAATTGGAACGCTGTAGAGATTAGCATGGCCCCTGTGCAAGGATGACATGCACACTTGTCAAGTGTTCCATATACACATTTTTTTAAAGGTGAGTTTCTAGCAGTCAGTGGCTTGTGTCTTTGTCTTAGTTATCACCGCATCCTCCGTGCCCATCACAATGCTGGGCACACGGTAGGTGCCAAGTAGATGCCACTGAATCAAGAAGAATAGCATTGCTGCTCCTTGACTCATTCATGCTACCTGTCATCCCTTTCTTGGAGGAAAGTGTTACCCTGCAACAATATTGGCCTATTAGGGATGTGCTTTGAGGCCCATGGCGTTGCACTGGCTGTCTTTAGGGTCATCGTGACCACCTGGGCTGGAATGGGAAAACCCCACTGCTTGTTATACACCCAGAATAAGGGAAATCAGTATATTGAAGAGATGTCTGCATGCTAATGTTTCTTGTAGCACTTAATCATAATAGCCAAGATTTGGGATCAGCCAAGGTGTCAATGAATGAATAAAATAAAATGTGGTACGTGTACATAGCGGAATATTATTCAGCCATAAAAAAGAATGAAACCATGTCATTTGGAACAACGTGGATAGAACTGGGGGACGTTATGTTAAGTGAAATAAGCCAGACATAGGAAGTTGCATTTCTCATGTTCTCACTCATATAGGGCAGCTAAAACTTAAACAATTGAATTCATGGAGACAGAGAGCACAGTGATGGTTACCAGAGGCTGAAAGGGATCAAGTTGGGTTGGTTAATGGGTACAAAAATATAGGCAATGAATGAGCTCTAGTATTGGATAGCGCCAACAGGGTAACTATAACCAACAATAATTAATTGTATGTTTAAAAATAACTAAAAGAGTAGCCTTGGAATGTTCCTAATACCAAAAAATGACACACGCTTGAGGTGATGGATACACCAGTTACCCTGATGTGGTTATTACACATTGTATGCCTGTATCAAAACATCGCATGCACTCCACTAATATATATACCTACTGTGTGCCCACAAAAATTAAAAATATCAAAAATCACTGTCATGATTTCTAACTTCCCTTGGCAATGACTGTGAAATTGCTTTGTCCCAAACGTGTCCAAAAGCCAGCTCTCTTGCATAATATTCTCTAATATTATCAGCACTGTCCGATAGAACCTTCTGCAGTGACGCAAGTGTGCTAGGAGACTGTTTAACAGCTAGTTTACTGACAGAGACTAGGAAAACCATCAGTTTCTAAACAAAACCTGTGCATCCCCAGTTCCAGCAACCTGAGGGCCCCCAATTAAGGGTCAGTAGGTACATTCACGAATGTCTCAAAATTCCTGGGTACCAGGGATCCTCCTCTTGTTGCTCCCATCACTTAAGTGGGATTTGGGGACAGATTAGAAATTAAATGCACCTACCCAACGTGCCGTTGAGTAATGCCACATGCATGTCCCATGTCTTCACACACCTTGTCTCCTCTTCCTGGGCTGTCTCTCCTCCCTGCCATTTAGAATGTTTTTCTAATTCGCCATTCACTCCCTCCTCCCAACAGCCTAAAGTGAATTTGTCCCCACCTGGGCTCCTCGTGTTCAATGAGGCAGGCAGGTCAGCTTGGTTACCACGTGCATGCGCAGTGAGGCTTGCGAAGGAACTCAGACAAGGAACTTCACCCAAACAGGTGGTGTCTGTGGGTTTCAGTTTCCTGTCTCATCCCTCTCTGCCCACCAGCACGGCTCCAGTGATGAGACTCCATCACCTCCTGCCTTTTCATGTCCTGTCCCTTTGCTTGTGCTTCTTGCTCTGTTGTGAAGATCTTTATCACCGAGTTGCTACCTGTCTTCTTATCCTTCAAAGGGCCGGTCTCAAGCACAACTTTCTTCTGACTAGGCACCATCGTTGACTCCTCTCCTAAAAAGTGTGGTTATAATTCTTTCAGCATCTATTATAGATCATTATCAGTTGTTGTGAGGGAGGTCTGTCCCACTATACTCTCAGCCCCCTTGAGGGACTTGCATGTGAATTTGATACATCTCTGTTCTCCACCTCTGGTCAAGTGATCTGTCCATAGTAGAGCCTTAAAGAAAGTCTGTTGATGATGTCAGCGAGGGCACCCCACGTCTGAGATGGAAGCGAAGGATTCTATTGGTGCTGGTGCAGTGCCTGTAAAGCTGGCACCCTCAGATGACAAACACCCCAGTGTATCAAAGCAGAAATGTCGCTAGTCTTTATACATTCCTCCTTGTCATGTTTTTCCAGCAGATCTAGGGTCTGCTTTGACAAGCAAGCTGATTAGCTATAGGCAAGACTAAATAGACTAGCAAAAGAAGAGGCAGTTGGAGACTTTTATCTTCCCAGGATTAGTTAAAGCCTTTCTCTGTAGTCTTCAGTGGGAACAAGAAAAACAAAGGGAGAAATTCATCACCTATCAATTCAACCTGTACAAAGCAACTTACAAGTGGATGCAAATTCATTCAGTACAAGTAGAAGCCTTAAGCCCTCAGGGCTTAAGTTGCAGGAGTAGCTGCCTGAGGCTTCTGGAAGGTGGGTGAGTGTTTTGCTCCCAAAGTAATGGCTAACAGGTTGTGATCAGACTCACCACGGGTTCACAGGTAGACTTCGTTAGTGTCTGTTGAGACCACCTTCCTACACGGCTTTGGATATAAAGCCAGTAGATCCCCACCCAGGCTGGGCCAGTAATTAACTAGGGTGCCTGGTGGCGCAATTCACAATAATAGTCACTAGTATTTATTAAGCATTAACTTTGCATCAGGTCCTATCCTAAATCCTTTATATGTGTGAACCCACTTAATTGTCACGGCAATCCTATGTCACAGGACTTAGGTGCTATTATAATCATCTCCATTTCGCATCTGAGAAACTGTGGCCCAGAGAATCACTTCCGTAAGGTCTCACGACTTGTGTTGGACGTGCAGGGTTGGTATCTAGGCCATCTGTCTAGAGCTCACACATGGAAGGACAGGGCTGGCCTGACTTCCCCATAGGTCAGAGGAATTTGGAAAAAGTATGCATTCTCCCAACCTGTTCCACCGGATGGTTTCAAGAACTGAGTTGTGCCCACTTCTCCAAATTTATATGTTGAAGTACTAACCCACAGTACTTCATAATGTGACTATATTTGGAGATAGTGAGTCAGGGTAGCTAGCACAGGTTAGAGGTAGGTAGATAAATTTCCCTTAGGCAGGTTTTGGGAGGCATTCAGACATTTTAAAAGTTACATTTTACTGCAGACCAAGCTGCAGCCTACCCTACCCTCTCAGCATATCCAAAGAAAACTCCATCAGATGCAAGACTAGAACAGCTCAACCTTTCAACTCATGACTTAGCATAATAATCTCTAAGAATCTTTCAGGTTCTCTGCCGAAGATGGAAGACCAAAGACCACCCCTTAACTAACCAAAGTCATAGAAATGATCATAAGACCACCTTTTAGCTCAGGAACTTGTGAATTGGAAACGTCTGGCAGATCTCCTGTAAAAGACAATGTGGTTAGGAAAAGGCCACCCCTCCCCTTCTCTTCTTCAGTTAGGAGCCCAGAGATGGCAATCTCCAGAGTGGCAGTTACCTGAGCTTCACCCTTCTTAGCGTATCAATCATTGTGAAGGTATATCAGGTCTATTGTAAAGAGCAAAAGTGTGATTTCTTTTGCCCATGCCAGCTCTGGCATGTCTCCTTTTCTTTTCTCCCTTCTTTCTCTAATAAACGTTGTTTGAAAACTTTGCTGGCTGCTCTAAAATTCATTTTAGAAACTAGCCAATGAATCCGCGGGTTTTGGGCCACATCTGGCATCAATAGGAACAACAGGTAATTAAGTTGAAATGAGGTAATGAGGGTGGACCCTAAACCAATATGACTGATGTCCTTATAAGAAGAGGACACTTGGGCATGGGCATGTACAGAGGAAAAACTATGTGAGGACATAGCAAGAATGCAGCCATCTACAAGCCAAGGAGAGAGGCCACAGGATACATAAACCCTGCTGGCAACTTGATCTTGGGCTTTTAGTCTCCAGAACTGCAAGAAAATACGTTTCTGTTGTTTAAGTTACCCAGTCTGTGGTACTTTTAGGGCAGCCCTGGAAAACTCACCCAGATGGTTAGAGGTGGTCCATGCTATGCCCACTGTTGCTTTGCTAGGAGGTGTCACTAAGAAGCTGGGTGGGCATCCCCGTCCATCTGGTATGGGCTGTGGGTCCAGGGGATGTGCCCTTTGTTGGGTGGCTACCGGACTGCAGCCCACTGACCTCTGGTCATGATTGGGTTTGCAAATCCTTGGTAAATCATCATCAAGTGCAACATATTAAACTACAGTGAGTTCCCTGAGCCTTCAGGCCTTTCTTTCAGAGCAGATGGCTCCTTGGAGATAGGAACAAAAGACTTGGACAGGTACCTCCTGAAGACTGAGGGCCGGGAGATCCTGCAAGTGATGGAGAGTCATACCCAATCCGTCCTCACCTTTATTCCCCACCACGGAGCACCCGAAGAGAAGAAAGCTCTTGGATCATCTCTACAGAGGTTATATCTTAACACAGAGGATTTTTTCCCCCCAAGCTCATTAGAATATATGGAAGATTAGAAAATCCAATTAAAACAAGATCCCAAATGGTATTCTCTTAATGTGTCTGAGCTTGATATCAGGTAGGCCTGAGGAGATGGGATCTAAATTCTATTCTGTTTGCATTCTTATGCAAACATTACTGCTTTATTTCACGGGCCAAAATATCTTTTTAATAGATTTCCAGCATGGAAAACAGTGTAGTGTGAAAATGGAGGCGATTTCTAGTCTGTCTTCTTTTCACTTTGGCCATAAAGGAGAAATATAAACACATATACAGAGTTAATTGAAATTCACTTAAAGATCTCTTTAAATCACACAGAGTTCAAAATCCACCCCTCATCCTTAGTTCTGATTCTGGAGCAGAACTGTTTGCTTGGCTTCATCGCTTAAATGCGAGTTTTAGGGGGTTTACGCCATGTTATTAGCTGGTGTTGAAGGCTGACACTTCTCGGAGGCAATCAGATAAGTGTTCAAAGCCTCCGATGCGCTGTGCTAAGGAAGATATCAAAGGAGCGGAAGGGAAGTTCGGTCCCTGTCCTTATCGTTGAGTTTGCTGTCAGGAATCGCTGACTTGAAATAATTAGAGAGCTGCAGGATGCTAACCTGTGGCATCTTCACTGCAAACGAAGAAACAGTGTAGCCAAGAGGGATGGCAGAACAGCCTGGCAGAGGACGCTCCTCGGGAGGGTCTGCGCTGCTGGCAGCCACCCCTGGCTCCTGGGAGCCACACCCTCCATCCATCCAGGGCCACAGTGTGACTCCACGGGTGTGTCGTGTGCTGACCCTAGCAAGGATGGATGCCTGAGCCCAGTTGAGCCCAATGGCTTTCCTCCAGCTGGTCTGTGGACTTGCTTCCAGGCTGTGGAGCCAGGAGCTATGGGGCCATCTTCAACCACAGGGTAGAGAAACAGAGCCAGTCGATGGAGACACGGGAGCGTAAAGCGGATGTTCAAGAAGTTGCTGCCTGTGGCCATTCTGAGTTCCACACTTGCGTTCTGTGAGAAAGGCCCCTTTATTTTTGTAAGAAACTCATTTTGACACATGCCACTCCATTTGGTTTTTGTAGCCTGTAACTAAAGAGTTCTAACTAAGGCAACGGGTTCATCAGGCAAGAAGGTCCATTAGGCCTGGGGCCTGGAGTCTGCGGGGGAATCCCATTGAACCAAAACCCAATCTTTTAGGACAAGAGAGAATTGTCTAGATTCCCCTAGTGAGAAGGCATCTACAGTCTAGAGAATTTTCTTACTGCGTTTGTGAGGAAGGACTGGCTGGTCTTTTCTGTGACTGGCCTGTGGGAAATATTAATCATTATTCCTAGCTTCTGTCTGCCCTCGCACTATAATCACTGCCCTTGTTTGTGAGCTTTAGGTAGAAATATTACTTTTATGAGCTCCTTCTTTAGTGTATTCTGTGGAACAACATATGGAAATTGGCATTTGTTTCTCTGTTATAACTGGAAAAACAGAAAGTTGGAAATCTACAGAACAGTACAGAGAAGAAATCACCTGAAATCCTTCTATATAGAGACAAGTCACTTAAGTATTTTCTTAATATTAAAAAAAATCACCAGGCTCGGTGGCTCAGTCTGTAATCCCGCGCCTTGGGAGGCTGAGGTGAGTGGATTACCTGAGCCCGCGGGTTCGAGACCCGCCTGGGCAAGCGAGACCTCATCTCTACAATAAATCAAAAAAGTTAGCCGGGCGTGGTGGCGCATGCCTGTAGTTCCAGCTACTTGGAAGACTGAGGCGGAAGGATCGCCGGAGCCCAGCAGGTCAAGGCTACGGTGGCCAGGAGCGGCCACTGCACTCCAGTCTGGGTGACAGAGTGAGATTCCAACTCAAAAAAAAAAAAAAAAAAATCTAGCTGTAACTATCTGTTTGGATAGCTCTATGGCTCTAATATCTACCTATGTAGCTAATTAGCCAGGCACCTACCTGCTATCTAACTATCTAGTCACTTCTATTTGTATTATATGTTTTCTTAATAAAAATGCAATCGTATGGTAATCTACCTTTTCTCCCTTTGCAAAATATCACTGACATTTTCCCATACCAAGCAGATATTCTGCCATACGAAGGGGACCCCAAAACCCCTAGAATTTATTTATTAAAAATGTATATTTATTCTTACATGTTTAAACTTCAGTCACCTTCCAAGTACTCTCCATCTGATACCATACAATTATCCACTGCTCAAAATCGTTTTTTGTTTTTTTTTTTTTGAGTTGGAGTCTCACTCCGTCACCCAGACTGGAGTGCAGTGGCCGCTCCCGGCCACCGCAGCCTCGACCTGCTGGGCTCCGGCGATCCTTCCACCTCAGCCTTCCAAGTAGCTGGAACTACAGGCATGCGCCCCCACGCCCGGCTAGTTTTTGGTTTATTGTAGAGATGAGGGCTCGCCAAGTTGCCCAGGCGGGTCTCGAACCCGCGGGCTCAGGCAATCCCTCACCTCAGCCTCCCAAGGCGCGGGATGTCAGGCTGAGCCACCGAGCCCGGCCTCAAAATAGTTTTTGAATTCATCAGTTTTGATGCCTTTTAGTGCTCCTGCCATTTTTTGTTTCACTTCTTCCACATTGGCAAAATGTTTCACCTTCAGGACTCTTCATCTGGGGAAACAAACAAAAAAACGTCATTCAGGGTGAGATTGGACACATAGGGAGAGTAGACAATGGGGGTCATGCTGTTTTTGGTCAAAAACTGCTGAACACTCAGCGCGGTGTGGGTAGGTGTACTTGTAAATCACCTATCATGAAATGGGCACCTGCATTGAAAGAAGTTAAAAAAAAAATGGAGCTGAATGCGGCCTCTCACAGCAATGCTAGCTGGTGCACTGATGCCGATTGGTTCCTAGAACACTCACCTAGTGGAGGAAGCCTGTACTCCACAAAGGGCCTGCTTTCTAGAAAATAATTCTGGGTTTTTTTGGGTCCCCCTCGTAGTATCATTTTTAATGGATTCATTGTATTTCTTTATGATATACTATTAGCTATCTCTCTAGTCTCGATTATCAATAATATTAATTAAGCATCTTTATAAAACAATCTTTGTACATAGTGAGTTCTAAAGAAAATAATATGATTGAAAAACCATAGTAGTCAATGATAAACAAAAATAGCCAATGGTGTTTGCCAGATTACCTCTCAGAATGGTTCTACCATTTGACTTTTCCATCAGCAGTGTATGAAGGTACCCATTTTCCCCAATGCTTGCCAACACCTAGTATAGGCTTTTGTGCAACCAAATCCAATTCTGTTGTTTACTAGTTGTTAGTCTGGCCAAATTTTTTAGTTTCTCTTAGCCTTGTCTCTTAGTCTGTTCAGTAAAGAGAAATAAATCCTTTCTAGGGTTATTGTAAGGGCCCGAGAAGTTTATGGACAACACTTAGCACTGTACCTGGCACGTAGAAAATGAAATGGTCAAGAGTATGGTTTTTGAGTCCAAGTATCTGAATTAAACTTGTGTCCTCGGCACTGTCTAGTTGTATGACCCTGGATAAGTTACTTAACTTCTCTGGGCCTCATTTCCTCATCGTAAAATGTAGGGAATAATAATAGTAACTTCTGCATTGGCTTATTGAGAAGGTCAAATGAATGAATTCATGTAAAGTCCTTAGAAGAGAAACTGGTTTATAGCAAACACTCAATAAATGTTAGCTATCACTAGAAAAATATATGTTTTAAAATATATTTAATTTAATGTTTAATGTATTTATTGATTACTAGTAAGGTTTCATAATTTTAAAAATCATGTATATTAGTCACTTGTATTTCTTTCTCAAATGCCTATTCATGTTCATTGACCTCTTTTAAATATTTATTTATTAATTATAGAGTTGTGGGGTACCTGTGAAGATGAAGTACATAACATTTTGCATTTAATTTTATTATTATCATTTTTTGAGTCAGAGTCTTACTCTGTTACCCAGGCTGGAGTGCAGTGGTGTGGTCATGGCTCCCTGCAACCTTGACCTCCTGGGTTGAAGGCATCCCTCCTCCTTGGCCTCCTGAGTGGCTAAGACAACAGGCATGTGCCATCATACCTGGCTAATTTATTTCTATTTTTTTATTAATTTAGAGACCAGGTCTCACTATGTTGCCCAGGCTGGTCTCAAACTCCCAGGCTCAAGTAGTTCTCCCACCTCAGCCTCCCAAAGTGTTAAGAATATAGGTGTTAGTCTCTGTGCCCCACTGACCATTTTTAAAATTGGCATGTTCGTGTATTTCCTTTGGGGTTTATAAAAACTCTTTATGTATAATATACATAAGACTTGTATTTATCATATATGTTGCAAATATTTATCTTGGTTGATCTCTTGCTTTTTTTTTTCTTGCCTGGTAAGAAACCGAAACATGGCATAACTCAATAGAAAAAGACTCAGAATTCCTGCATCTGCAGCATTTACATTTAGTAATTACAATTTTTTTTTAAATTGTAGAGACGAGGTCTCACCATGTTGCCTGGGCGATCTCGAACCTGTGGGCTCAGGCAATTCACTTACCTTGGCCTCCCAAAGTGCTGGGATTACAGTCTGAGCCACTGAACCTGGCCTAGTAATTACAGTTTAGTAAAAATGAGTTATGTGCAAATGGAAATATAACAAGTAATGTGAGGCAACAATAAATACTGAGTAAGTAGTATTAATAGTAATGGTGAGAATTGTCTACTTTGCAAGTAGCTTGTTCCGTTGCTCTGCAGTTCAGATAAATTGTTTTTGCATCTTGGGGTTGGTGGGTAATATTTCCCATTACAGTGTTTGTGATGAAGTGATGTTTACCCTTGAAATGGTATGACGTTTGTATTGGAAGTCATGAGACCATTCAGGAGAATCTTGCCATAATCTGGGAATGAGGAGATGAGGAAGCGGGTTAGGGTATAACCTTGGAACTGTGATGGTAAATGAATCTGGAAAATGTGTTTCCCAGTCTTCTAGCCCTCCGACACAGGTCAGAGCGTACTCACTGTCTGGAGAAGATGTCTTTCAACTCTTATCCTAACAATCCTGCTCTTTCGCCTCACCTAGAACTTATCCCAATCTTCACTTATCTGTTTCTCCCCCTGGAAATGTGAGCTCCATGACAGTGGAAGTCACCCCATTTCTCTTTGTCTCTCCGACACCAAGCACAGTGCCTGCTTCATCATGTTCACTCATGACTCCTGAATATACTGTTGGCCCTGCTGGAATCACTGGGGAGACCACACCGTGTCTGACGTGCAACAAGGAGTCCGAGGACGGAGGAGTAGCAGGTGAGACTGCAGATGGAGGAGAGAGACGGGGCAAAAGATAAAGTGAGATGCTGGAGGAGATAAACCGTGAGTCTTGACGAAGGAGCAGGACATGTCCCAGATATGACGGCGAAGGAAGTTCTGGAGATGTTTTAAGAGCTGGGAAAACTGAGGGTATTTACACCAAATTATAGAATCTTCCTAGTAAAAGTAAAATTACGTGTAGAAAGTATGGTGGCACATCTGGAATTAAGGCTAAAGGAACAAATGCCTGCTATGAGCAGCACCCCAGAGAGAGAGAGAGAGAGAGTGCTGAGGGTGGAAGGGAAGGTTTCCAGCCGGAGGATGGGCCCTGCTGGGATTAGTGGCTTGTACTTGATTCTACGTTGAAAAAGGATCAGGGTCAACTTATTACTCTATCTGCACTCTTTGGGATGCCTAGATTTTCCAGAGGGTGTTGTTGAGCGGTAGAAGGGCCACATGTGGATGGCAAATGGGGTTCCGGGATGGCAGTGAGTACGTCATTAAAGTGACTACCTGTGAGCTATGGGCAAATGGACCCTGGCCAGGGGGATGGATGGGGAAGATAACACAGGTGAGGAAATGGAGACCCCCAAGAGGTGGGGGAGGTGGAGGAAAGGGTCCAGAATGGGGACACTGGAGTTTATAGACATAATGTGATGCTTTGCAGGTGTTTGGAGCAATGATGTTGCCTAGGGAATTTCTATGTCATTAGCCTTGACCTCTGGAAAACTCAGAGGTGAAGGAATTAAGAGGATTGTCAAGAGGAATGTCGGAAGCCTTGGGGATGGTGACAGAGGACATCACAGAGGAAGAGCTGTAACAAAGTCCAGAGAGGAAGGGGTGGGCCAGTGCCCTGCACATCCTCTATTGAGGAAAGAGGTCGAAGACTGGCCCAGAATGAAGAATGGCCATGAGGAGAAATCACTTTCACTGATAAGGGTTAGGAGGAAAGTGGAGTCAGAAGAACAATATAGCAATTAAGAGAGTTTTGAGGACGGAACCTGAGAGCCAGTGGAACATGAACTCTGGTGTCAGATTCACCTGGTTGGAATCCTGATCCCTTGAAATACAGACTGGAGATACAATCTCCTGAGCCTCAGTTTTCTCATTTGGAAATGGGGTGCTAGTTGTTATGCATACTAAGTCAAAAAACTGGAGCGAAACTTCTATGAGAAAATGTATACAAGTGTCTAGTATATAATAGATGTTCAATAATGATTCTACTATTATTGTTTTCCCAAATGGACATTTATAACAATGATGGTTCTGAAGAGTTGAGGGTAGAAACTTGTGGGTTTATTTGAGTGGGTTGGAGTCTGACCCATTTGGGCACATTTGCAAGCACAGGCAGAAAAAAAAGGAGGGACCGTGTGGTCTCTGTGGCAAGTTGCTGGGGCTGGGAGGCAGGATAGGGTGACTTGTTGTCAAAAGAAGGGCCAGCAATCTTGGCAGCTCTGGAAGACACCAGGGAGGCAGGCATGGTTAGTGGAAAGCAGGCTGAGTATAGATAGAATCCATCTCCGAAAAATCTGCAAACACGTCTTGGTGGCAGGGGCCTGAATTGATAAGACCTGGCATTGACTGAGGCCTATTTCTTTTATCCAAACCAAGAAGAGGCAGATGAAAGTAGTTTGTAGCCTGCTAGATTCTAAGCAATGTTGGAATGGGGGCCGTAGAGGATAGCCCTGCGACTATATCAGACGTGAGTGCATGCACGTAGAAAGCATTACATGCTAATGAGTCTGGCAACACTAACTTTGACATTAAAAAAAATAGGTTGTATTTTTTTTTGAGTCAGAGTTCTCACTCCGTCTCCAAGGGTGGAGTGCGGTGGCACGCTCACAGTCACTGTAGCCTCGACTTCCTGGGCTCAGGTGTTCCTTCCACCTCAGCCTTCCAAGTAGCTGGAGCTACAGGCACACGCCACCATGCCCAGCTAATTTTTTGATTTATTGTAGAGATGAGGTCTTGCCAAGTTGCCCAGGCTGGTCTTGAACCTGTGGGCTCAGGCAGTCCTCTCACCTTGGCCTCCCAAAGTGTTGGGATTATAGGCGTGAGCACCACACCCGGCTGGTTGTATTTTTTTTTTTTAATGAATAAAGTTTATTTTTTGAGAGCAGTTTTAGGTTCATAACAAAATTGAGCTGAAGATTTAGAGATTTTCCATATGCTTTCTGCTCCGGACATACACAATCCCCGCCTCCCCAGCCCCCACGATCAATATCCCCCACCACAGTGGTGCATTTGTTATAATCAGTGAACCTACACTGACACATCATTATCACCCAGAGTCCATGGTTTGAATAGAATCCGCTATTGGCATTCTACGTTCTATGAGTTTTGACAAATGTGTCATGACAGGTATCTGCCATGTCAGTATCCGCCATCACAGTTTCACTTCTCTAAAAATCTTCTGAGCTCCACGTCCTCCCTGCTCTTCCATGGGACTCTGGCAACCACTTATGTTTTTACTGTCTCCATAGAATGTCACATAATCGGAATAATACACTATGGAGAAGTTTCATTTTTTAGAGCGTACAGAGGATTATCATGACTGTAGCAACCCTGGGAGGCTGTTTTTATCCTCGTTCTGTAGAGGAGGACACTGAGGCTCTGAAAGTTCAAGTCCTTGGCCAAATCACACAGCGGATGAGGGGTGGAAGCATGACCTGACCCCTGGGTCTTTGGACCCACTTCCTGCAAGCGTGGGTGGGGCAGGGGAGAAGGCAGTGATGATGGCGACTCATTGGTCCTGTTTTGCAAGCCTTTTCTCTGTGATCCTGCATGCCTTTTCTCCTTTAAGGGGAAAATGTATTCTGTATACAGTTTTTCTTCTGCTACTGTTTCAGCCAGAGATGTGATGATTTTCTATTTGCTGTTAAGCTCCGGTGGAAACACTGCTGTCTCCTCTCCTGCCAAATCAGTCCTGAAAGACACTCCTGGCTCATTGGTTCCTCCTGCCTCCCCCAGGGCCAGTCACTCTTCTTCTCCCATTTCGTTTCTGTCAGTGATGGATTCTCATCTCAGCCTCGGAAGGAATGTTCTTTGCCCTGTCATTGCTCACAATGCCTTCTGGATACCCAGCTCTCACCCCCAGCCTTCTCCTTTTAGATGTGTTATCCTGTGACTTGTTATGTTTAGCTAGGCTGTTTCATAAACGCATTTTCTAAGGGACAGACAGGTTCTATAAAAACCCTGGTCCGTTTTGTAACCATGTATGGTTGACAGAGGGGGACATGGAGGTAGCGCCCTCTGAGCAGGGATCCGTGTGGCAAGTCGAACTACATTTCTGGCTCCATCAGCCATGGGTGATTGGGGGTCAGGGACTGTCTTGGGCAAAAAAATAGAGGTTTCCCTTCGGCTCCTGCTGTCTTCCCCCAGGGCTGCCCTTCTGCTTCAGAGGCGAGTGACTGCTGGGCACCCTGGGAAATGTTTGACAAGAGCACAGATGGTTCCAGACTTGGCAAAGACTCCTGCACCTTTCATGTGGACAGAAACAGTGGCAGAGGTAGCAACTACTGGAGAATTCAGTGGTTCTCTGTGTGCCTGAGAGGCCAGCATCCAAGCGGAGCCTCCTCCAGCCATTGAACCTGCAGGAGACGCTGGGGTCTTTGCACAATCCCAAGGGATAAGCCACCTCCGACACCCTGCAACCAATTGAGATGGAATCTTCTGCTCCCATGTTGAAGGGGGTTTCAGGATTGGAATTAAGTTGATGTAAAGACATGCAGAAATGTGCTATTTATGTATATCTGAGTTAGACTGAGATTTATCTCTGCTATACCTTTTTCTTTTGAGTTGTATTCTCACTTGTGTCACCCAGGCTGGAGTGCAGTGGCACGCTCATGGCCACCACAGCCTCGACCCGCTGGGCTCAGGCATTCCTTCCGCCTCAACCTTCCAAGTATCTGGAACTACAGTTGCACACCACCACACCCGGCTAGTTTTTGTGATTTATTGTAGAGACTAGGTCTCACCAACTTGCCCAGGCTGGTCTCAAAACTCCAGGCTCAGGCAGTCCTCTTGCCTAGGCCTCCCAAAGTGCTGGGATTACAGGTTGAGCCACCACGCCTGGCCTCTGCTATATCGTAAACCTGAACACAAAACCCTGCAGGGTCTGGGCCGGTCTCATTCCTAGACTGTCCCTGTTCCAGCTTTATTTTCCAATTTGACCAAGCAGCTTTCAGTTCCAAGCAGAACTGCTCTTCTCCCTTGGTACATTTGCTTGAGGTGCTGGAGAAGATGCTTCTGAAACAAAGCTGTTTATGTGTAGGTTGGTGTGTTTCAAACTGCGTAGGTAACTCAGCCACGAGCATCTGATGCAGACACTACTGACCAGCAGCCTCGAGGTGTCCTGGTGCAAGAATTCTGCTCAGCAGACGTGCTACGTGCTGTGGGCCTCACCCACAGATCCTGTCTCTTGGTGAATTCAAATGCAGTACATAGAAAATCAGCAGACTGCAAGATGGGAAGAAGCCAAGACATACAAGGACAAGATGGTAGATAGAAGTTCAGTGGCCATGATAAACAAGCAGAAACTAGAGAGAATGAGGTGCAAAGAGAGCATGCATACTGGAAACAAAGGACGAGCAGAGGAGAGGAGAAGACGGGAAGGGGAAGTGTGGAAGGAAGAGGGGGGAGGAGAGGAGCAGGAAGAGAGGGGGGGGGAGAGAGAGAGAGAGAGAGAGAGAGAGAGAGAGAGAGAGAGACTCTCTAATCCATCATCAGTATGATGGATCACTAGACTAAGAGGCAATAGATCTACTTCTAAGAGAACCTGGGACAACTGAGTGCTAATAATTGTGTTGATTCTTGAATGTCCCAAATGAGGTCTATCTTGATGTAGAGATAGTTTCTTGTCTCTTATTTCCTTGTGTATCTCTATACTAAATTCCTGTGAACCAAACCAATCTTTTAGTCTCTGAGTCTGGAAAAACCTAATACAGTATGCAGAGGTTGTTCTTTTCCCCCTTCTACTCATGGCTAATTTTGGATCTTCCTTTAAGTCTCAGCTTGGGTGTCCCCTCCTCCTTGCATCTTCCTATGTTAGTCTGTTGGGCTAGCCTAACATCATAAACTGGGCAGCTCACACACAACAGAAATGCCTTTTTCATGGTTCTGGAGGCTGGGAAGTTCAAGATCAAGGCACCAACAGATTTGGTGTCTGGTGAGGGTCTGCTTTCTCACAGATGGTGTCTTTTTGCTGTGTCTTCACCTGATAGAAGGGGCGAGCTAGCTCTCTGGGGTCTCTTCTCTATGGGTACTAATCCTTGGACAGTGCCTGTGTCACCTCCCAAAGACTCCACCTCCTAATATCACCCATTGCCTTGGGGGTTAGGATTCAACACATGAATTTGGAAGGGAAGAACGCACTTCCTTTCTCTCTGTTCTTCACAGGTTCACATCCTCTTTGTTCCTAAGACTGAATATCTTCATCATTGCACTCATCTCACTGTGAATAATCATGTGTTTATCACCCCTATTAGATGTTTGCCTCTTGATGGTAGGGATTACATCTTATTCATTTTTTAACCCAACTAGCAAATGTCAGAACTTGAAATTGAACTCAGGCCTTTACTACTAATCTCTTTACTACTGTTTTATTCCATCTCTCAGCAGACTTTTTTCAGCAAGAGATTTTTCCTAGCTCCTTTGATCTTGCACAGATTTAGGCATCTGTATTTGCCAGAACCTGTCTACACCTTGGAGTAAGACACAGTTATTCATTATTTCAAGGATTGCTTGCTAAATTTTATTATTTTATTTTTAGCTAAAAAATAAAATAAACAGTGATTTCTTTCTCACTGAAGAGCAGTAAGGCTGAAACATTTATGTTTAAACAAATCTTTAAGAACTATTCCCAGGTGCAAACCATGTCAAAATATGCCAGACACATATGTGGTTAAAAAAAAAAAAAAGGCCCAGAGATTTATAGTGGAGCTACAAATGAACTGAAGAAACAAGATTCTGGAAGGTTGGCTACAGAAAAGGTAAACACAGGAGGAAAAATGGGATACCTGCTGACAGGGCGGTGATTAGAGTGCTTGATTAAAGGAGGCATCAATCTCAGGTTTCTGCTTGAGAATCTGAGGGTGACACCTCCTTACATTTTCACCTTAGGTGCCCTACTAGCTTCACCCTAGTTGTGGCTTTGCCTATGGATTGCTTTTCATAACCTAAAACGGCCTTCTTTTTTTTTGAGTTGGAGTCTCATTCTGTTGCCTGGGCTGCAGTGCCCAGCATCGACCTGCTGGGCTCCAGTGATCCTTCCGCCTCAGCCTTCCAAGTAGTTGGAACCACAGGCACGCGCTACCATGCCTGGCTCATTTTTTGATTTTTTGTAGAGACAAGGTCTCACCAGGTTGCCCAGTCTGGTCTCCCACCCAGGGGCTCAGGCAATCCACTAGCCTCGGCCTCCCAAAGTGCTGGGATTACAGGCTGAGCCACCAAGCCCATCCTAAAAACAACCTTCTTGTTGTATATTTGTTGTGCCTTTGTGGCTAGGGCATTTTGAGAGAGGGGATGGTGTCTGTCTTGT
>CAUYQG010253416.1:0-12792 GCA_963574415.1 Tarsius wallacei
CCTCAGCCTTCCAAGTAGCTGAAACTACAGGCGCGTGCTACCACGCCCGGCTAATTTTTTGATTTATTGTAGAGATGAGGTCTCGCCAAGTTGCCCAGGCAGGTCTCTACCCCGGGGCTCAGGCAGTCCACTCACCTCAGCCTCCCAAAGCGCGGGATTACCGGCTGAGCCTCTGAGCCCGGCTACATGTACAATGTTTACACACAAAATCAATGTTGTGATGATGCACTTTTGTGGAGTCAAGTTTACAAAACCATGCTTTTAATTCTCTAAAGTCTCAATACAATTTATATCTCCAGTATTAAAAATGATACAAAGATGAAATGCATAGCAAATTGTAAAACATCATGCTGACAATTTAAAATAGTAAAAAAAAAAGTTGAAAAGAAAAAGAACAGAAATGATCCTGAGATTAGGATTTTGGAGATTTTAGACATTAGGGATTTAGATTTTAGGGAATTTGATTTTGGGAGATTTCAGCAGTAAGGATTTTGGCGTTCGGGATTGGGTCTTTCAGGATTATAATCCAAGCCTTCTTAAAATAAGAGTGACTGGGCCGGGCTCGGTGGCTCAGCCTGTAATCCCAGCACTTTGGGAGGCTGAGGTGAGTGGATTGCCTGAGCTCGCAGGTTCGAGACCAGTCTGGACAACTTGGTGAGACCTTATCTCTACAATAAATCAAAAATTAGCCAGGTGTGGTAGCACATGCCTGTAGTTCCAGCTACTTGGAAGGCTAAGGCAAAGGATCACCAGAGCCCAGGAAGCCAACGCTGGGATGGCTGTGAGCGTACCACTGCACTCCGGCCTGGGCGATGAAGTGAAACTCCAACTCCAAACTACTTCTTTAGTCCCATTTCCCATACAGTTAATCTTCTCTAAACATGCCCTGCTTTTGCATGATTCCATGGTTTTTGTATGTCTTGTCTTTTTTTTTTTTTTTTTTTTTTTTGAGTTGGAGTCTCATTCCGTCACCCCAGACTGGAATACAATGACACGCTCCCGGCCACCGCAGCCTCGACCTGCTGGGCTCCGGTGATCCTTCCGCGTCAGCCTTCCAAGTAGTTGGAACTACAGGTGCGCACTGCCACACCTGGCTAATTTTTGATTTATTGTAGAGATGAGGTCTCGCCAAGTTTCCTGGGTGGGTCTCGAACCCACAGACTCAGGCAATCCACTCACCTCAGCCTCCCAAAGCACTAGGATTACAGGCTGAGTCACCAAGCCCGGCTGTCTTGTCTTTTTTACCTGTTGTTCTTCTCTTTTCCACCTAGTAAGGGTATTTCTTCAAAAAACTCAGCTTCAGTATCATCCACATGGTGAACTCACCCTGTTCCAAGCACTTAGTTGTTCTCTCTGCTGTGTGCCAAAGCTGTTTGCCAGGTGATGCTGTTAGACTGGAAGAGTACAGAGTCCAAAGTCTTTTTTTTTTTTTTTTTTTTTTTTGGCTTATTTTCTCAGCACCTAGAACAATGCAGCAAAGTTTAATGAATATCAGGTCAGTGACTAACGATTTCTGACTTTTCCCTTGTCCTGTGATGACAAAGAACGGGAGCTAGACTACCCCCATGGCCATGACATTTCAGGGTCAGAAGAGCTCTTAAAGATTTTCTGGGGCCAGGCACAGTGGCTTATGCCTATAATCCTATCACTTTGGGAGACTGAGACAAGAGCATTGGTTGAGCCCAGAAGTCCAAGACCAGTCTGGGCAACACAGTGAGACCTTATCTCTACAAAAATCAAAAAATTAGGTGGGCATGGTGGTACTTGCCTGTAACTCCAGCTACTCGGGGGGCTAAGGTGGAAGGATCACCCAAGCCCAGGAAGTCAAGACTGTGGTGGCCATGATGGTGCCACTGCCCTCTAGCCTGGGTGATAGAGTGAGACCCCTACTCATCCTCCATGTTTGAATCCCCTCTATTAGGACCAGTTTTCATCCAATCACTGCTTGAATACCTCTTATGAGGGGAAGCTCATCATTCTTCAAAGCTGTACTCTGATTGTTAGAAAAGACTTTCTTAAAATGAGCCCAAATATGATAATGAGCTTAAATTAGCTTTAACTTTCACCAACTGTTCTTGATTTTGCTCGTGGGGAACATAGAAGAATCATGTTCCTCTGCCTGAATCAGCCCTTTCTAAGCCTTCTCCTTATAAACCGATGAGCCCCCTTCTTTCTAAGATACCAAGTCTCACTCCCTCCTCTGCTGTGCTGCTTACTGCCCTCTGAAGTCAGCACAGATGATCTCTATCCCAGTGACTATTATGTTGCCGATGATTCATAATAATGCTTTACATGTGTCAACGCTTTATGGTTTACAATAGGCCTTCACATATGTTTATTATTATTTTGGGCTCTCAAAGAATGGTGCCCAGACCTGACCTATCCAAGGTGGCCAAACCAGGGCACAGCAGGGTGAGTCTGTCACTGCTTTATGAATGCGGCTGGATGTCACATTAGCCACTGACTCATATTAAGCTTATCAGCTAAAGCCCCCTACCTCTTTTCACTGCTGAGGTGTGTCTCTTTCATCTTGTCCTTATGCTATTGGGTTTTTAGATACAAATTTAAACCTTTAAAGTTATTGTTATTATTATCTTGTACTGTTTATTGAGTATATTCCAGAGGTAGACACTTCAGATATATGCGTATATGGGTATCTTTTGTCACATATTTTATTCTTTATTAAAACTATGGCTGGGACTGGGTGTGGTGGCTCATGTCTGTAATCCCAGCACTTTGGGAGGCCAAGGCAGGTGGATTGCTTGAGCCCAGGAGTTGGAGACCAGGCTGGGCAACATAGCGAGACCTCGTCTCTGCAGAAAAATTTAAAAAATTATCTGGTGTGGTGATGTGTGTCTGTAGCTACTTGAGAGGCTGACATGGAAAGATCGCCTGAGCCCAGGAGTTTCAAGCTGCAGTGAACCTTGATTGTGTCACTGCACTCCAGCCTGGGCAACAGAGTGAGACTCCAGCTCAAAACAAAAACAAAAAACTATGAGTGGGCATTAGTATTTCTATTTTACAGGGTAAGAAAGCTGAAGCTAAAAAAGGTAAGTGGTTTTTCTAAAGTTGAACAGCTTATAAGAGGCAGAATTGTCTTCTGGCTTCAAAGCCCTGTTTTGTTTTGTTTCGTTTCGAATTTATTGTTCACAGCGTGCTTTTCACAGGGTAAGAAGGAGTAGAACAGTATGATTGGAGTACCTGTTGTATGATGCAGTGATAAGAATTATCTCAGTTCATCTCCACAACAATCCTGTGAAAGACAGCAGTAACCTACCTGCTACCCACCTATATCTCCTGCAAATGGGAACAGCCCAAAGCAGAGGGGGACACCGAGGCTTTCTGCTGACCAGTCCTGTCCCTTAAGACCTCCTTAGCATAGTATGGGAGAAAGAGGGGACCTTGGCTCCCTAGGGGGGAATGGGAGTGCAGCTGCCCAGCTCTGTAGGACTGAGCCATGGTGGAGCAGTCCCTGGACCTGGTCAGTCCCTACTTACACCTTTAGGGGCTAAACTAGAAGGAAGGAGAAAATAGATGGCCATAAAATAGAGGACCTTCAATATGACAGACACGGGGTTTAACCCCTTCTCTTTGGGCTTGGCGGGTACTGCTGGGCTTTAAGTCCTAAAAGGGAGAGTAAACCAAATTCCACTGAAGGCTCTAGGTTGGCATGTTCGTGTGAGTTTAAAGCTTCCATTAAAGTTGGTGGTTCTCCCAAACTATGCAATAAATAGAAGCTCTGGGCCAGGCTCTACATGAGGTATTAGAAGTACAAGGAGTAAGACACCTGCCTTGAAGAGGTTCAAAAGCTACTGATTGACATGGAGAGAGAGGTAAGTACAGGGTGCTTAGGGCACATAAAGGGTCATCTAAGTCAGACTAGAGGTGGAGTATCAGAAAAGACTTCTGCAGGAGATAACACTTGACACCAGCTAGGAAGAGCTGGCAGTGGAAAAAAGTTGATGGGCATTCCAGGCAGAAGTATCAGAGTGAGCAAAAGCAGAGAGGTATAAGAAAGCATCCTGCCGGGCTCGGTGGCTCAGCCTGTAATCCCGTGCCTTTGGGAGGCTGAGATGAGTGGATTGCCTGAGCCCACGGGTTCGAGACCCACCTGGGCAACTTGGCGAGACCTCATCTCTACAATAAGTCAAAAATTAGCCGGGTGTGGTAACGTGTGCCTGTAGTTCCAGCTACTTGGAAGGCTGAAGTGGAAGGATCGCCAGAGCCCAGCAGGTCGAGGCTGCGGTGGCCGGGAGTGGCCACTGCACTCCAGTCTGGGTGACAGAGTGAGACTCCAACTCAAAAAAAACAAACAAAAAGAAAGCATCCTTTGTTAGGGGAACTTAACATCAGCATAACTTGACACAAGGGGCATAGAATGAGAGGCAGAGCACAGGAGATGAACCTGAAGAGGGAGATGGGTGCCAATTCATAGGAGATTTGCTAAGAATTTGAACTTGATTCTTTAGTCAATTCAAATAATATTATGTCTAAATTCCAAACACTATTTATTCACTGCAGGGTTCTGCCAGAGCATTGGTATTTGGTCTAGTTTGGAGATAGGAATCACCTTTCAGCCTCTTGTTCTTTCCTTCAGTTTGGGGATTATTGGGTATCAGAATGAGGTGGTCATTTCTTTATCATCACTGTCATCATCGTCATCGTGGTTGCCATCATAATAACCAAATTACAAAGCTTGGATCTGTATATGGGAGAGAAAGGTGATCCTCCATTTTGCCAACCTAAAGTCTGTGATACATGAAAGCACACTTCTGGCATTAGAAAATAGTCAAGTGGTCACTTCTCTGGCCATTTGTATTCTGATTTGGACAGGCATTTAAAGGATGTAGACAGGCACAGTGGCTCGTGCCTGTAATCCCACACTTTGGGAGGCTGAGGCAGGAGGATTGCTTGAGTCTGGGAGCTAAAGACCAGTCTGGGCAACATAGCAAGACCTCATATCTAAAAAAAAAAAAAATCAAAAAATTATCTGGGCGTGGTGGTGCATGTCTGTAGTCCCAGTTTCTTGGGAGGCTGAGATGGGAGCATTGCCTGAGCCCAGGAGGTTGAAGCTGCAGTGAGCTGTGATTATGCCACTGCACTCCAGCTTGGGCATCAGAGTGAGACCCCCAACTCAAAAAAACAAGGAGATAACCAAGACAATAGAGAGCATATCTGGAACAGAAATTTACTAAATATTTGTAAGCTCTTCAAGTGGAGGTGTTATTCAAAGGGAGAAAAAGGTAAGCTATTGAGTTGTCCAGATTGTATATGACCAGAGAGGTAGAAGTTACAGCTTCTCTTATTAGAAGAAGTAAAGCTTTCAAACTTCATGGGAGTAGTGTGCATTTCCTTCTGTGTGAGGAAGAGCTTCTGATACATCCTCCCTTCACGAGGCTGCTTCTTTTGAGAAATTTGTAGGAGTTCCTTATTTACTATTAGAGTTCTTTGGAAGGAGCCCAAAGTCCAGGCCAGATGTGTTCACAGTTTGAATTTAATTTGTGAATCAGCAGATACACTATGGATTACTGAAGGAAGTATGGCTGTTTGGGGTACATCCCCAGCCTTTGAAATTGACGTCCATTTCCTGATACCCACACAGATCCTTTGATGCAACAGCACAGCACAGGGCAAGGCAGGATTGACTCACGGTCCTTCTGCTGCAACTCCTGGGTTACTTCTAAAGGTGATGTCCACTTACGGGTCTGGGAAGACACATGAGGCTTAGCTGAGGCGTCTGGTCGGAGAGTTCCCTTTGAAAAAACTGCTGCTTCAAACCTGTGTCCCACTGTTGGGAGCTGGCTCTGTGCTATGGGTATAGGCAGTTCAAAAGAGACTTTCCTAGAAGAATATAATGAGAACTCTACAAATTCTCCTCCAGTCTGGCAGGGAGTGAGAAAGGGTGAGAAAATGTAACAGAGTTCCGAAGCCCTGTCCTGCTTCACTGCAAATAAGGATGTTCTTATAATGTAACATAGAAAAACTGAGAAAGGGGCCGTCTCTGTTTCCCAGTCCCAGGACCTTTCCTGGTGACCATACCTTAGAAGGTGTGGCTTAGGCCCAATATACTGGGAAAGTCAGGGATGCCCTCCTTACTTCTCCTGGAGCTCTGAGTGGGTGGCTGGGTTGTGAGAGGCCCTTGAGAGCACAGAGTCAGAAATCAATTCTTTGCAAGAGCCACTCACCTCCAGAACATCTTCTCAGAACAAGGCTGCGTTCACCAGAGCTCATTTGATAAGCGCTTGCTTTTGGAATAAGACAGTAGGGTGAAGTGTGGCTTTGAACTGGGCTACCTTAGAAGGCTGGATAACACCAAGTGGTGCAGATTTACAAGATCTCACTAAACCTGGGTTTGATACAGGTTCTGGGCTGTCCAGCAGGCTGTGGGCCCTGTATCTCCAGGGCCCTGGAACTGTGGGCCTGTAGCCTTTCACAGCTCTCACCCTCCTCTCTTTTCTCCTGAGCTGTGGAGCTGGAGAAGGATGGATATCGTTGCTTCACTCTCATGAAATGGCGCATCAGTAAGTGCTACTTAAGAAAACACATGGTCTGCCCCTCGAAAAGGCCCCCCTCTGCTGCTGCCGCCACCAACACCTTTCTTTATTCCGCCCAAACCTCACCAAGGGGAATTCGAAACAACTGTGGTGATAAATCCGCCTGCAGATAATTGGCAAGAAAACAACACTTGTGCAGTATATAACGTTTTATGGTTGTTTCATGTACTTTATTATAATACTAATGAGCAGTTATATATCAGGAGCTAACTGCACGCCGGATTAGCTTGTTAGCATGATATGAAATGGCAGAGCAAACAGTCCAGGCCCCTCGTTCCCTGCATGCCTCCCCCACCCTCCCTCCCTACCCCTCGGTCCCATTTGCACTCAGTAATTAGTATGCAAATTAGGCCCCGGGACCACACAAGTTCTAGTATATTACAAGGGCTTTATTATGCTCTTGTGAGTACATGATGGAAACGGCCCATGACAGTGTTTATCTCACTACCTCTGTCGTCTTCTCCTTTATCTCTCTCTCCCCCTCTACCACTCTGCGTGTGCGTGCGCACGCATGCGCGCGCGCGCACACACACACACACACACACACACACACACACAAACACACACCCCTTCCTTTGCATGGTCTACAACCAACCCCTTCCAGTATCAGACCTCTGAACTTGATAGAGGTTCTGCCCCCATTTGAACATACCAGTAATGGGGAACCTGCTCCTTCTGGAAGTCATGGTTCCATTCCAATTGCCATAACTGAAGGAAAATTCTCCCTTTTTTCATGGCTGTTAATGTGTGTATGTATCACGGACCTCTTTAAGAATTTGTTGAGTACTACCACAAGAAAATGACTGACAGTGGTGGGAAACTATGGGGGGGGGAGGGTGAGGGCGATGGGATTAATGGTGGTAAATATCTGTCTGGGGATGGGGAGACACCTCTTATCATCAAGGGTGCCTGAACGAAGCATTTTTGTATGCCTAACCCCTAACTGTACCCCACAATACCATAATAAATAAATAAATAAATAAATAAATAAATAAAAAGGAAAAAAAAAAGGCAATGCTGTGTTCTGAAAGGAATCTTACAACAGAAAAGGGAAGTTAGTAAAAACAAAGTAAGTTTGAATTAAATGTGGGCTTTAGTTGACAGTAATGTATCTATATTGTTTTATTAATTGTAACAAATTTATCAAAATGTCAGATGGTGATCATAAGACAGCCTAGGTGTAGAGAGGAACCTTTATTTTACCTTCCTAATTTTCCTGTAAGCCAAAAATGCTTGTAAAAAAGTTTATTTTTAAAAATATGCTCGATTTCACACCTTCCTTGAATTACTGTAATACCAATTATCTCTTTATAGTGTTTCTGGAATAGTCCAGAAATAATTAGCTCATAGAATAGTTTGTTCATAGAAACAGAAAGTAAACGATCACTGCCAAGGACTGAGGACAGGAAGAGGCAAGGGGTGAGAGAAATAGAAAAATGTTGGTAAAAGGGTACAAAGTTTCAGTTATACCGAATAAATAAGTTCTGGAGATGTATAATTAGTAATAATATACTATGTACTTGAAAATTGCTGACACAGTAGATCTTAAAGTTCTCATCACCAAAAAGTACATGAAGTAATTAATACTTTAGCTTGATTTAATTACTTCACAATGTCTGCATATACCAAAACATCATGTCGTACACCATAACTATAAACAACCTTTATTTGTCACTTATACTTTAAACAGCTGGAGGAAAAGTTAAAATCAGAAAGTTTAGACAAACATGTGTTAAGTAAAATTTTTAATTTTTGTTAAGGGTCATTTCTTCACAAGGCTGAGTTTCCATACATCTTGTGGGCAGGGGTCTGATTGCCCTTGCTTCCAGATTATCTTTTCAAGGATGTTTGCATAATAAACAGCTTTTGATGATAGAGATTGTGTCTCCACCCTAAATAAAGTGCATGGAAGCTTACTGCCAATTAAAAAAAATATTTAGCTTAAATTTAAACTTTCACTTTTGTGATGCAACCTATTACACATGTAAGCTTTAATCTGGGCTCATCAGTGCTGTCTCAAATGACTTCAGCACAAGAGGCATTCATACAAATATTTTGATGCTCATGCTGCTTGTTGGATCATGAGAAATGATATCTTTTTTTCTGACCAGGGATATCATATCTTGTCTTCTATCAGCCTCCTTGAAACTATGGCGGGGCACTTTATTAATTCTCAAGTGGGATAAAATTTCAAATCCTTCACAGTTCTTGATAATCTATATACTTAAATATTAACATTAACTTGTTTTCACGTATGAGTAACTTAAACTCTATTATTTATAGGAAATATCTTCAATAATTTATTCTGGAATTATCTACGAAATATTAAACTGATTTTCTCTCTGCTTTCCATTTTATTTGACTTTTTCTTCTTAATAATAATAGTAACGATATGTATTACTCTAATTCAATGATTATATATCTCCATGTAATAATTACAACAAACAGAAGTGACATTAACTTCTTATGCCCTAATTTAATTATTTTTTAAAAGAATCTACTAGTTGGTAGGTAACTGTTGTTCAAAACTTTTCTCCCCAGTCTATTCCCATTGCTTCTGACACTCTGAAATCATTCCAGTATACCCATACCTCCTTTTGATACAGCAGTGTAAGAATTGACATTTGTCCCAGCTTGTGGTCAGAAAGTAGCTTGAAGAGCTAAGGTCTCCAGTGTCCATCTATTCAAATTGTTCAAAGATGATAGTAAAAATGTTGAATATTACATCTGAAAATATCCAAATTGTATTAACAATAAATCAGAGGATCAGAAAGGAATGTCTCCAAAGTTACATATTATACAAATTCCAAGGCCAGAATTTGAATGCAGAACTGGTTAGATCAAAAGACGTTTTTCTGAATTCTATGTCATTTGCCTCTGTTATTCTACCAAAATGTGCCCTCTTTTTAGTCTTTGAAATTAAGAATGCATTCTATTCTGCTTATATGAGTATCTGTATCTATATCTGTGTCTATGTTACATGATTTAACATTCTCATTTTAAAAGGTCTTAGATGATGCCACAATAGTGTTTAAGTTTAATGTAATAAGTACCAAAAGATTCTGAGATATAAAACAAAACATTTAGAGCCTGTAGTCTCTGCAAATCAGGAAACTTTTATACCATTTACTATGGATCATAGTACTTTGTCTTACCTTAAATAAATACCTGGAAAAAATTAATGTAAAACTACTGAAATTTAAGTAATAATCATGACCTAATAAAATTTCAATCTATTTGGGTCACAAAACAATTGTTACTAACTTGAAAAATTTAGTGTTTAAGGTATTTGGGAAAAATATATACTTGTACCAACTTTCTTTTCCTTAAGCACTAGACTATCTTTTAAAATGTTTCTTTTGAAATTATTTTTTCTCTTTCCAAGGCTCTAATGGAATTTTGCATAGGTTAACCACAAGCAGCAATTGGTAGAAGTCTTTGATAACCTCTCCCACAACCAGATATGCTCATGTAAATCTATGAATGCTGACTGACAAAACTGAATGTGTATATTTCCTTTTTTACTCATACAGAGTTGAAAAGCACATGCTTGGAGATTCAAAATAGCAAAATTGAGTTCTAGATTTGAAAGTCTAGGGAATATATTTTAAAGTGAAAGTTAAGATATTAAAAAGGCTATATAATCTTGAGCTAACAAAATTATCCAATGACAGTTGCTGATTAGAAAAAGAGGGGATAGGAAGCAAATGTCCTCTGTTGGTTCCTTTAAAAATTCTCGTCATAGACCTTACCAAATAGTCAGAAATATGTATATAACTAATTGCTTTATTGCTCTAACGAGGTAAGAAAACCAGTCACTAGCAGGGGCTTTCAGCATATGTTATTACATGAAATAATGAATTTAAGTTTGCTCAGGATCATCATTAACTGATCAATAGGGATCACATCTTCAGATGCATAATGAGAAGAATAGTGTTCTAGTTTAGGAATCAACAGCTATGCTTCAACCTAACCTTTACAACCAGTGTCAATAGATTTCAGGAACTCTCTATTTTCTGTCAAAAATCCTTATATTGGTTTGTACAGTTTTTTCAAACATATGTATTTCTTCTTAGCAAAAGAAAACAAAACAAAAAAGATGATGATATTAAAATATTTTTTTCAAAGAAGGCTCATGATAGAATATTTTCAGTATACTATAGTACAGTTAAAACATTTTGCCATAGTTTCCAAATCTGGATTTATAATTGAATTAGTTCATATAATCGGGAGAACAGAGGATAGTGTTCTTCAGTACTTGCTGATCTTTAAGAAGCAAAGCCAATCTTTAAGAAGCAAAGCCAGTTTTTATTTTGTTCATTGGTGGTATTAATATTTTAGAAAATTGCTATGGCTGCTACTAAAATGCTGTTGTCTTGCTAAAATGTGAGTGATTCAAATTGCTTTCAGGATGTCTACATGTGACCAAACAAACATATCAGTTCTGTGTCTGTCTCTCTCTCTCTCTCTCTCCCACCCCCCCCCACGCCCTCCTCCCACACACAGGTATAATCACTTCCACATCATTATTACTGCTTAATAAGAAAAAAAAGATGATCAATAATATTTAAGTCAAAAAAAATACATTTCTGTAGATTTTGATCATCATTATGGAGCAATGCTTCATAATCTTTACTGTGCTCATGAACTGACTAGACATCTTGTAAGAATGAAGATGCTGATTTAAAAGGTCTTGGATAGAGCCCATGACAGTATGTTACTAACCAGCTCAAGGTGAAAACAATGCTACAAATTCATGCATCACACTTGGGAGAGCAAGGTACTAGAAAACACATATGAGAAACCCTGGCTTAATGTGAAACTCTGAAACCAGAAAATCTCTTTTTCAAACAAAAATAAGGAATTTCTCATCATTTATGAAACTAAATCATTTTCCGGCATTATGAGATTCTGGTATAGTTCAGTGTCGCCAGACACTGAACCTGACTGTGCCTTGATAATGGATTTCCAGACTTCAGAACTGTGAGAAATACTTTTTAAAAATTTTTTTGCAAATTAGTCTCAAATATTTTGTTATAAAGCACAAAAGTACTAAAATAAGCCCAGGTAACAAACTCTGGTCTATATGGTCAAATGATTTTTATAAGGGTGCCAAGACCAATCAATGTAGAATGGTCAATATTTTCAACAAATAGTGTTAGGAAAACTGGCACCATTTGCAAATGGCCACATGCAAAATAAAAGTTAGACCCTTACCTAAAAACATATGCAAAAATGAACTCAATATGGATCAAAGACCAAATGTAAGACCTAAAACAAGAAAACTTTTAAAAGAAAACATAAGGAAAAATCTTCATGACATTCGATAGCATCATTTCTTGGATATGGCACAGGCAACAAAAGAAAAAATAGACAACCTGGACTTCTTGAAAAATTTTTAAATTTTTTCATCAAAAGACACTATACACAGAGTTAAAAGGCAATCCACATCATGGGGAAAATATTTGCAAATAATAAATCTAATGAGGGACTGATGTCCAAAATTTATAGTGAGCTTCTAAAACTCAACAATAACAATAACAAAACGAATAACCTAATTCAAAAGTGGTCAAAGAACATATAATTTTCAAAGACTATAAACACATAAACAACAAGTACATAAAATGACGCTCAACATTCTTAATCATTAATGAAATGCAAATCAAGATATAAATACATCATAAATATGTTTAATATCACTAAAATAAGCCAAGTGTGGTGGCTCACGCTTGTAATCCCACGACTTTGGGAATTGGAAGCGAGAGGATTACCTGAACTCGGAGATTTGAGACCAGCCTGAGCAACATGGTGAGACCTTGTGTCTACAATAAATCAAAAAAGCAGCCAGACATGGTGGCACATGCTGATGGTTCCAGCTACTTGGAAGGCTGAAACGGAAGTATCACCTGAGCCCAGCAGGTTGAGGCTGTCGTGGCTGTGAGCATGCCACTGCATTCCAGATTAAGCGACAGAGTGAGACTCCAACTTAAAAAAAAAAATCACTAAACTGTTCACATAAAATGGTTAAAATGGTAAATTGTAGGTTATGTGTATTTTACTCAAATTTTAAATTTTTAAAAAATTATAGAAAGTCATTAGCACAATCAAGGTAATAGACAGCTTCATGGGTGTATGTGTATGTCCAAACTCATCAAATTGTATACATTAAATATGTCATACAATTTTATTAATGTATAATTGATATACAAAAAACTGCACAAGTTTGGACATATAATAC
>CAUYQG010253421.1:0-13468 GCA_963574415.1 Tarsius wallacei
ATGCCGGGCCCGGTGGCTCAGCCTGTAATCCCAGCACTTTGGGAGGCTGAGGTGAGTGGATTGCCTGAGCCCACGGGTTCAAGACCCGCCTGGGCAGGCGAGACCTCATCTCTACAATAAAAATCAAAAACTAGCCGGGCGTGGTAGCGCGTGCCTGTAGTTCCAGCTACTTGGAAGGCTGAGGCGGAAGGATCGCCGGAGCCCAGCAGGTCGAGGCTGTGGTGGCCGGCAGCGGCCACTGCACTCCAGTCTGGGCGACTGAGTGAGACTCCAACTCAAAAAAAAAAAAAAAAAAGAAAGCATTTGGCAGTAGTGGAAAACTGTCAGGAGAGGGGGGTGGGACTGGCAGTTGAAGGAAATTGCTAGGAGAGGGAGGGACATACCTCATCAACAACGATACCTGCATGATCGATGTTTGTATACATAACCCTGAATTGTATCCCACATCTTTATAACAAATAAATAAATTAAATAAAAAAAAGAATGTCCCCATCATCAAGTTGAATCAGGCCCTAACTCTAAGGTAGGAGTGCTTTGCAGGGTTATATTCCAAGAGGCTCTGTGGCAAACTCCTTGCTTTAGACATGGCCAAGAAGGATTATGCACTTTTGCTTGTTGATAAAATAAGATTGCAATTATCAGGGAAAATAGGAAAGGAAAGGATTTCTGACGAGAGATTTTAGCATGGCATCAGGACCCCTAAAGCTACAGCCTATAAATGACTAATTGTATTAAACCCAGAAGTCAGGACATGACTGAGTTAAGCTCTAAGTAATGTCTCAGGACAATGGCTCAGTTCAGCAGCCTTGGGCAGGCTGGCCATATTTTGCCAATGGAAAGAAGGGAATACAACATTTATAAACTATTGACTAGAGGTGCTTGGTATTTTAATTATGCCATTTTATTTGTTCTTAAGAAAATACTTTTGAGAATGAGTACTCTTATTTTCATTCCCATTTTATGAATTAACAAAGTGAAGCTCAGGAAGATTCAGTAACTAGCTCAAGGTCACACAACTGGTCAGTGGTGGAATCTAGATCTGACATCATGGCTCATGATTTACAGGTAAAAGATTGGTGTGGTTTGTATTTTTTATGCATGGCTTGATCCATTGGTGACCCTCAATATAGGATCTGCTTTATCACACACATGTGCACACACACATACTCACACAGTACAAATAATGGTCTGTGAGCATCAGTAGCGAAAATGTGATTACTAGGGCATAGATGGATTTATTGAGAACAAGCCTTTTCTGATTAACTTCCCTTTTTTGTTGTTATAAGGTTACTGGATATACAAGTTGTGAGAAGTGACCTTAATAATTGTTGCCCCAAATAGGAATTGTGACTGCAAGTCACTTCTCATGGACTGATCACCAGTAGAATATTGCTCTGAATATTCACCGTTTGCACTTTATTTCCTGTTGGAGATGATATGATCATGATCATCATCATCATCATATTTCCTGACTTTATTTGACCCTTGACCTCTGCTTGTAACTCTGCTTAGATTCCTACAGTTTACTGCTGTTATATTCTCAACACTCGATGCTTTGCTGATGACCAACTCTGTGTCACATTTTGCTTCCGCCTTTGTAGCTCGCACAAAGTGCTTCAGATTTTGGGGAACTCTTCCCAGCATCTACTGAGGTTGGCATCTGTTTTATACTGTCTACTTCCTTGAATATGTGAATAGACAAGGTCAGTTTTCCAAGAAGGGAGTGGAGCCAGCAGTGGGTTTAAAGCAACACAGGGCAGGAGTGGAAATGAGAGGACAGCAGAGCCAAGATAAATGCACTGAAAGTACATATAATATATTGACTCGGAGTCAGGTGAATCAGTCAAAACATCCCCATATCTGACTGAGAGAGCTGGACAAAGAAGGCACTGCCTTATCTATGTGACAAAGAGAATATGCCTGAAATGGGACAGACAGCAACTATTTTTGTTATCTGTTGCTGTGTAACAAATCATTCCCAAATGTAGTAGCTCCACACAACAATAATTTATTTAACTCAATAATCGGCATCTTGAGTAGGACTCAGTGGGGAAAGCTTGTCACTGATGAATCATCATCAGCTGGAGGACTGGGCCAGAACTGAATTTTCTACTTCCAGGATGGCTCACTCATGGGGCCGGCATTTTGTTGTTGGTGTTGGTGGGGAGTTCAGCTGGGCCTTGGCTCCTTTCTAACTAGGTCTCTTTATATGAGCTCCTCCACAGGATGCTTAAGTTCCCTCACAAGATGGTGACTGGACTCTAAGAGTGGGAATCTTAGAAAACCAGGCAGGCCTTTATTGCCTTTGATGACCTCATCTCATGCAGTGTCACTGTTTCCACATTCTATTTGTGGAGTCAGACATAGTGGCCTGTCCTCATTTAAAGAGAGGGAACATAGACCTTAGTTCTGAATAGAAGAAGTGTCAAAATTACATTATAAGAAGAGCAAGTGGAGTGGAAGATATTGCTGGAGCCAATTTTGAAAAATGCAATATGCCACCAAAGCTAACAAGGAAAGTGCAAAGGATGTATTCCTTGGCATGGGTTTTAGAACTCTGATCCAGCTTGAATGGATTTTTACTCCCACCAGGTGATTAAATGATGCAGGCAAAGCTCACAGAAAAAGTAAGTGTGGAGAGGATAAAGATGGCCAACATGAAGCAGATACAGTGAGTTCCTCCTATGGACTAAACCAAGACAGAGAGAATTTCCTCAGCACCCAGAGAGGAATGGGTCCAGCAGCACACTCCACAAGTTTCCAAAGGTGTGATAAAGACCACTTTGAGCAAAGAAGAAAAAAATCTACCATCTTGGGTTGGAACTGACCGGACTTTTGCCTGCACCCCTACAGTTCACCACAGCAGATGCAGAGAGTACTGCACTGTGCTCCTGCTGTGAACGTGCAGGTCCCCTGAGCCTTGTGGGACTCCAGTGCCTCATGGGAAACTGCCTTTCCCATAGCCATGCTCTGCCATACAGTGGTGCAGGAAAAAAACGTTTCACAGTGCCAGCCACCATTCCACAGGAACTCACCAATTGTAGGGTGAAGTGGCTGCTTTCCAGTTATTCTGGGAGGGGATGGGCTCCAAAGAAAAGCTCCGCGGTTGCATGTAGTTCCCGGTTGGACCGGTTGCCAGAGAACACCTGAGACTCTGACGCTAAATGAACCTTGGCATTCAGATCACAGATTGCCTGAGGCCAAAGGGTTGGGGGGACTTGTTGCCATAGCAACCTCTCACACCCCTTGTGACCTCTTCTGTATGTGCTTTACATAGCAGCATTATTCCAGGGCCAGGGGCTTTCTCCTAATCCCCATTAGGGTAGCTTCAGTTCCTTTCCCCTGTACTCACACAAAAGACTCAAAACAGACAGACAGCTTGGAAAATCCCCAAAGCCCTGCCCTTCAATGGAGTAATGGTTTCCAAGCCACCATTGCAGCTAACTTTTCTCTCACGAGTACTACCTCCTGGCTGGAGGTCAATAGTACAACCCACCGCATCAGATACAATACCTCAGCTTTGGGGAAGACCTGAGCCCAAACACCAGCTAACAACTCTTTCCAAGCCACTCCAGCCATTCAGAATGATGTGAGCCAGTGCAGGTATACAGCACAGGATTGCCACAGCTGGCAATTGAGAAACTCACCATACAAAGGCTATTTCTAACCAAGAGAACCCTGCAGTGCCTATGTCAGCCTCCTGTCAACCTTAAATAAGAAGAAATTGTCTACCCAAATGAGATGAAACCAGAAAATTCGATCTGACAGCATGAAAAAACAGAGTTCTCTAAACCCCCCCAAAGACCACACCAACTCTTCAGCAATAAAACCTAACCAAAATGAAATTGTTGAAATTCAAGACATAGGTTTCAAAGGTTTGATGATAAAAGAGGCTAATGAACTTCAGGAGAAAGTTGAAGACCTAAGGAAATTAAAAACAAAACAAAACAAAACAAAACTCTTCAGGAGATCAATGAAAAATTCTCCAAAGAGGTAAACACCTTAAAAAAAAGCAAGCCGAACTTCTGGAAATGAAAGAAACATTTAAGGAAATACAAAACATAGTAGAAAGTTTTAACAGTAGACTAGAACAAGCAGAAGAAAGGATCTTGGAAGTTGAAGACAAGGCCTTTGAATTAATCCAATCAGACAACAAAAAAGAAAAAAGAATCAAGATAATGGAACAAAGTCTCCAACAAATGTGGGGTTATGTAAAACAGCCAAATCTAAAAATCTTAGGTGTTCCTGAGGAAGAAGAGAAAGTTATAGGTCTGGAAAACCTATTTGAGGGAATAATGGAGAAAAACTTCTCTGGCCTGCCAGAAATCTAAATTTCCAGGTACAAGAAGCCCAAAGAACCCCCAGAAGATTTATTGTAAAAAAGGTTATCCCCAAGCATATAATCATCTGGCTATGCAAAGAATGTGTAGGAAAGAATTTTAAGAACAGTGAGACAAAAACAACAAATAACTTACAAAGGTAAACATATAAGACTTAGCAGCAGACTTCTCAGAAGAAACTTTATAAACCAGCAAGAAGTGGGGCCCCATCTTCAATCTCCTCAAACAGTATAACTGTCAGTCAAGGATGTGTTATCCTGCAAAACAAAGTTTCATATGGAGGAGAAGTGAAATCCTTTGCAGACAAGCAAAAACTGAAGGAATCTGTTACCACCAGACTGACTCTACAAGAAAAACTCAAAGGAGTTCTAAATATAGAAGCAAAAGGTCAAAATACACCAGTAGAAAAACACTAGACATCATAAAGGTCACTATCCTTATGGAATAACAACACAATAGAGAAAATAAATAAAGCAGCCAGATAGCAACCAGTATGATGAATAGAAGAGTACCTTACACATTATTATTAACTCTGAATGTAAATGATCTCGGTGCTCCACTAAAAAGACAGACTGGAAGGATGAATGAGAGGAAAAAGCAAAAACAAAAACACAAAGCAAACACAACCCAAATGTCTGCTGCTAATATCCAGAATCTACAAAGAATTCAAACAAATCAGCAAGAGAAAGGCATATAATCCCCCTTCAAAAGTGGGCAAATAACATGAACAGACATCTCTCCAAAGAATATATACAAATTTCCAACAAACATGAAAAAATGCTCAACTCACTCATCATTGGGAAAATGAAAATGAAAACCACAACAAAATACCACCTTACACCAGTCAAAATGGCCATTATTAAAATATCAAAAAACAGTTAATGCTGTTGCAGATGCAGAGAAAAGAGGACATTTATACACTGTTGATGGGAGTCAAATTAGTACAATATCTGTGGAAAGCAGTATGGAGATTACTTAAAAAGCTAAAAGTAGATCTACCACTTGATCCAGCAATTCCACTAGTGGTATCTACCCTAAGGAACAGAGGTTGTTATATAACAAAGACACCAGCACACATATGTTCATCACAGCACAATTCACAATTGCAAAGATGTGGAATCACCCTAAATGCCCATCATCTGATCAGAGGATAATGAAAATGTGACACACACACACACACACACACACACACACACACACACACACACACACACATCATGGAATACTATGATGCCATAAAAAAGAATGAAATCACGCCCTTTGCAGCAACCTGGATGGAGCTGGAGATCACTAAGCTGGAGATGACCTAAGAAACGGAAAACTAAACACTGCACGTTAAATGGTCACAAAGATGGAAATAGTAGACAATGGGGACACAAATAAGGAGGAAGGAGGTTAGGGTTCAGAAATTATCCATGGTACACAATGCTCACTATTGGGGTAATGGACTACCTGAGACCCAATCCCCACTACAAAACAATATGTCCATGTAAGGAATATGAATGTGTACCCCCAAATCTTTTTGTTTGTTTTGAGTCAGAGTCTCGTTCTGTTGCCCAGGCTGGAGTGCAGTGGCATGCTTATGGCTACCCCAGCATCAACCTGCTGGGCTCATGAGATTTTCCACCTCAGCCTTCCAAGTATCTGGAACTATAGGCACCCGCCACCACACCTGGCTAATTTTTTGATTTATCTTAGAGTTGAGGTCTTGCCAAGTTTCCTAGGCTTGTCTTGAACCTCTGGGATTAGGCAATCCTCTTGCCTCTGCCTCCCAAAGTGCTGGGATTACAAGCATAAGCCAACACACCTGGCCTGTATGTACCCTCTGAATCTAAAATTAAAACAAATAATACAAATTAAAACAAAATTAAAAAATAAAATGTAGTGTGTTTTGCTCTAAGAGTACTGAAACTTTTGGTGTTAGAGGTTGCCCAGATAATGGCTTATAGCTGCCCAGTCACAGTTTTGGTGCAACGTCTTCATTCTGGTCTGGTCTGAGGGAAGTGGAGGTCTCTTCTAATTAAAGAGATGACAGAAGATGGCTGAAAGAACTTGTGTGGAACATTTTGTGTGTGTGTATGTGTGTTTGCACTTATGCCTTCTGGAAAGTAAGAGATATTACAGACCAACTGGAGGCTATAAAGGCTAAGAGTTGCTGCAAACTATAAGCCCTTATGGTCACTTCAACAATGTGGGAGGATCTGGGCATTTCCCAGGCTCTAGAACAGAAAAGCTTAGGCCCTGGAACCCACAAGGCAAAAACAATGCCTTAGAGCTGTATAAAAGTTTACTCATGCTTTTGAGCTTGATGAGGTTTATTCTAGGCAGGAAGGGGCCTCAGGTGAGAGCTGTTTTCCCTTGTGTCATGATGCCCATGTTACTGCTCTAGTAATGTGGAGATGGGGTGGAGTTAAGATCTTTTAAAATTGTTAACTGTTCTTTCTTTTTTTTTTTTTTTTTTGAGTTGGAGTCTCACTCTGTTGCCCAGGCTGGAGTGCAGTGGCATGCTCATGGCCACTCCAGTGTTGACCTGTGGGCTCAGGCGATCCTTCCTCCTCAGCCTTCCAAGTTACTGGAACTACAGGTGGATGCTACCACACTCTGCTAATTAAAAAAAAAAATTATTGTAGAGATGAGATCTCACCAAGTTGCCTGGGCTGGTCTCGAACCTGCAGGCTCAGGAAATCCACTTGCCTCAGTCTCCCAAAGTGCTGGGATTACAGGCTGAGCCACCAAGCCTGGCCTGTTAACTGTTATTTCTATAAATGTAATGTTTGTTTTTTCTTTTAAGGGCAGAAGAAAAAGGTAAAAAATATAGTGTGGAGGAGAATTTTGGGATAGGGAAATAAATAGTTATGGGGATGACAAATGTTCAGTGAGTGAATCACTAATTATATGGACTATTTGTTTATGGAACTAGAACCTCTTAAACAGTTACTATGGATCAATGGGGAAATCATCTTTCAGGAGTGTTACATGTATCTGTACATGTGAAGGCCTGTGTCTGGTTGGAATGAATATGTGTGCATGCAGGGTAAATTTTACTTAAATATGTGATTTTCTTTTGGGATCTTAACCTGAGAGAGCATGATTCTGTGCTTTTGAGAAGCTGCAATATCTCTATCAATGGGCCAACAAATTTAGAAAATTCAAGCATAATTTGAATATAAAATGGTGTTATAAATGGTAGCTTCCTTAGGATTAAGTGTTAAATTACAAACTTTACATTTTATTTAATCATATTTGTCAGCCAGCCAGACAGCAAGTGTTTATTGAGAACTTACTCTGTTTCAGGTGCTGGTTTAGATGCCGGGCAGATGATTTGGTGAGAAAATAAACATGAAAACAAGTACAAACACTTGGATTAATATAAATCAGATAATTTGAGGTACTGATAAGAGCTATGAAGAAAATAAAAGTGAGTAGTATAATAGAGTTTGACCCAGGCCATCAAGAAGGTCTCCCTGGAATTGTGGCATTTGCGAAGCAAACAGCCATTTGAAGACCTGGCTGAGAAGCATTCCATGGAGAAGATCTTGATGAGGTGAACTTGGCAGCTTGAAAGGCTAGAAACAAAACCACTGGCTGTGGACAGTGAACAAAAAAATGAGAGGAGAGGTAGGGTCACAGAAGGGTAGACAGGGATGCAATAACACAGGAACTTTTGACTATAATAAAGAGTTTGATTTCACTCTAACAGCAACCTGAAGTTACTGAAGGGTTTCAGCATGAGGGTGGTTTTATTTGGCTTAGAATTTAGAGGTATCCTTATGGCTGTGTGTGGATAATGGACATTAGAAAAACAAGTCTGGAAGCAGGAGGCTGCTGCCTTATTCCAGATAAAAGATGTTGGTGGCTTAGTCTAGGATGTGGCAATGGAGATGATGACTAGTGATGTGGCTTTTGCTATGCTGTACAAGTTTAATCAATAGGATTTGCACATGATTTGGATGTGAATTGTGAGGGAAGTAAGAAAACAAGAATAGCGGTTAGCTTTTATCGGGAGGCAATTAGAAGATGGTCATAACATTTTCTGAAAAGGAAAGGTGGGAATGAAGCAGCTATAGGGGGTGGATATGAAAATTAATGTTTGATTAGGTTAAGTTTAGGGTGGTTAGTAGATGTATAAATGAAGATGTTGTTTTGACAGTTGGGTGTCTGGCTCAGCATGAAATTCAAGGTATCCATCACCGCACCAACTTATTTTTTTGTAGTGAGAATGTTAAAAATCTTTTCTTTTAGAAATTTTGAAATATACAGTACATTATTATTAACTATGGCCACCATGTAATGTAATAGCTTATTAAAATTTATTCCTCCAGGTTAAATAAAACTTTTATCAACATGTCCTCTTTCTCCATCCCTCTTTGCACTCCATGCCCCTGTAACCAATATTCTACTTTCTGCATCCATGAGATCAATTTTTTTAGATTCCACATGTAAGGGTGATCATGTGGTGTTTGTCTTTCTGTGTCTGGATTATTTCACTTAGCATGATGCTCAGTTCCTTTTATTATAGGAAATAAGTGATTAACTTATTTAAATTTCAGAAATTTAAATTGGGATGCCTTGGAATGGCCATTATTTAAAAAAAAAATATTGGCACATATGTGGTGAAAAGGGAACGCTTATACACTGTTGGTAGGAATGTAAATTAGTATAAACTCTTTGGAAATCAATATAAAGATTTCACAAAGAACTAAAATCAGATCTACTATTTGATCCAGCAATCCCGCTGCTTGATATCTACCCAAAGGACAAGAGGTCATTATACAAAAAAGACCTTCACTTATATGTTTGTCACAGCACAATTTACAATTGCAAAGGGGTACAATCAGTCTAAATGCCTATCAACTTATCAGTGAATAATAATGAAAATGAGGTCTTTATATATATCATGGAATACTATTTAGCCATCAAAAAGAATGAAATAATGTCTTTTGCAGGCACTTCTTAAGTGAAGTAACACAGTAATGGACAGCCAAATACCACATGTTCTCACTTACAAGTGGGAGCTAAACTAAGGATCTGCAAAGGCATATAGCATGGCATAATGACATTGGAGGCTCAAAGACAGAAGTTGGAAAGGAGGGAAGGGACGGAATGTTACCATGAAATGTTATTGGGTACAATTGTGCACACATGGGGGTGGGGTAGGTACACTTAAAGTCCAAACTTCTTTGCCACTATACAATGCAACCATATAACGAAAAAACCATTAGTACTCACTAAAGCTATTAAAATAAAAAACAAAAAAATAAGTAGAGATTACAGGGACTCTGCTTAAATAATTATAAAGACACTTAAAAAATTATATTTTATTAAAATATGCTTATGTCTTACATTCAGGACAAATGTCTTCTTATAGCATTTAAGGAAGGGGATTGAGGCTTTCCAGCTTGCAGCAGATCTCTCAGCTTTGGTGTGGGGTTAGACTAGATGGTGACAGTGACACCTGGCTGAATGGAGAAAAGCCAGTGGGGTGTACTTCTCTGAGAAAAATTCTGTGCCTACATAGTAGACACATTCTAGTAATGTTTTTGTACTAAGGTAAGAGTCATGTGTTAAGACCTGGTCCCCTGAGGCTGGTTTTTTTCTTTCACTGGCAGAACAAGTCTCTGATAAATCCAGTAGAATAAGGCACAACAAGGGGAGGGATGTTCCATGTCAGGTTATAGCTGACGGCATCATGGGAGGTGAGAACTGGGTTTTATGTCCCTGTGAATGGATATATTTTAACTTAGCATTTCTTTAGCTAACAAAAAGGAAAAGAAAGGAGAATAATATCATATAGTAAAATGATATGGGACAATTGGGGAATGGAAATTAGGTCATATTAATAAAATTTTAATTGTATAATTGCATTTTTAAATTGGGTGATTGCCTTGCTTGCTCTTAATTTGGGTGGGGAAAGTTTTTATGTGCAATTATTGTGAAATGTTATGCAGCCTTGTGTGGGCTGTGTGTGAAGGCCCATTGAAACTTAAAACTGTGGATGCAAAGCCGCAGGCTCTACTGGAAACACCTGCTACTAGACTCTGATGGAATTTATTGAGAACAACTATGTCATTTTGATTGTGCAATTTACTTTCTGTGTGTATATGTGTGTGTTTTCTATATTTGGAAAAGATTCCAGAATTTTACCCAGGATGACTGAGAACTAATGTAAATAATTTGGGGCAATGTCTGCAGGCAATGGAATGTGGAAGTGGTTCTAGAACTGCAGAGGTAAGCAGACTGTTCTGCACCCTCCTGGAATGCCACATCAATAGCCCTGTTATTTTGGAAGAAAAATATTTTTAATTAGAATTGTAACTGACATCAGTGATCAGTTTCCTGCAAAGAGCAGGGATCGATAAATGAATTCTAATAAATTGTCAGCTTTAAATGGTTTGCATTTCAAAGATGCCAGAAATATCCAGGAAAATGTTAAGAGATTTTTATGAAAAATGTTTGAGTAGAAGGCTAGGCATGTAGGAGTAAGTAACAAAGAACTAATGCATTAATTCAACAAATGCTTATCATTTCTTATGATTTTTTCTTATTCTTATCCATGTTCCATGGATTATTATAGGAGCTGGGGGCAGAGCAGTAATCAAAACAGGAATCCCCACCCTCATGGAATCCACATAGTAGTGGAGAGAGACATGTTGTAAAATATATATAAATAAGATAAACATATATTGTATATATAAGTGCTAGGGAGAAAAATAAAACTGGGAAGGTGAGTGAGGAAATATGGCTCTGGAGAGTCACTCCTCAATAGGGAAAGCTTTTCTAGGAAAGAGAATTTCAGCAATGATTTCAGTATGCTAGGGAGTAAGTGGTATTTAAGGGTGAGTGGCCCAGGCAGAGAGTATAGCAGTGGCAAGAGCTATGACCTTGCAGCATGCCTTATATGTCTTCAGACGAGCAAGAAGACATTGTGGCTGGGTAGAGTCAGGCAGGAGTAGTGAGAAGTGAGGGCAAAAAGGGAAGTGTGGGAGCAGCATGTGCCCAGTCTTACAAAGTCATTACAAAAACATTCATGTTTTCTCTAACTCAGATGGAGTGACTTAAGCTGACTTTTCTTTTAATAGGCTCATTCTGGATAAAATATTGAGATTAGATTGCAGGCCAGCAAGAGTGCAAGCAGGAAGAAGACCTATTAAGAGCTACTGAAATGTTCCAGGTGAGATATTATAGTTGCTTTGGACCAGGGTGGTAACAATGAAGTTGGGAGAAAGGGTCAGATTCTGGGTATATTTTTGAGGATTGCTATGAAAAATTGCTGACAGACCAGGTGTGGGAAACAGAAATTAAACATGAGGCTAAGTTTTGGGGAATGAAATATTGGAAGTATGATGTTGTCATTAATTGTGCTGGTGAAGACTGGGAAGTGTTGAGTGATAGGAAAGATCAGAGTTTCAGCTTTGTATTTGCTGAATTTGAGCTGCTTCTTGGACATCCAAGTACAGGGGCTTGTGGCAATCACGTATACAAGTCTAGAAGTTAAAGGAGAGCTCTAGATTGGAGCTGTAAATATGAGTGTCATCAGCATGCTGGTGGTGTCTAAATCCAGTGACTGGATGAGAACACTAAAGAAGTGTGTGCAGATAAGAAGAAAAGGTCAAGTAAAGTGACAACTGAGAATTGGCCATTGTTCTTAGCAACCTGGAGGTCACTGGCAACTTTGACAAGAGTGGTGGAGTGATAAACCTGCTTGAAGAGGATCCAAAAGAAAAATGAAGGTGAGAAATTTGAAACAGCAAGCGAATATAGTTTTTTCTACTAATAGTAATTAGTGACCATAGAAATAGAGCAGTGGTTGGAGGGGGCAGCAGACTCAAGAGAGAAATTTTATTTTATTATTTATTTTTTAATATGAGAGAAATAATATCAGGTTTGTGAACGATCCATTAGAGAGGGAGAAAGTGATGATACAGAAGAGAAGGAGACTAGCCAAGCTTCTTTAATGAGCAGGTGAGAAGGGCAGGGACCTGGTGCACAAGTAAAGAGGTTGTCACTGGCTAGGAGTTAGAGCAGTTGGTTTATGGCACCAGAAGGGAAGACTAAGTACGTACACGCTGATTCTGGTGGGGCCTAGAAGTTTTGGAGTTTATTCAAAGTGTCTTTTGATGATTTCTGTTGGATTTAGGAAGTACAGAAAAGGACTGCAAAAAGTTAGAAGTTAGTTAAATCTGCAGACACTTATTCCTTACTAATGCGCTTGGGGTCAGACTAAATCTAACTAGAGGTGCTTGGTTAGTTTCATAACTGGTGGGTGGGGTTGGGCCAGTGTTCTCCCATGAGTCACCTTCTGCTACATTACCTTGCCTCCTGTCACCAGGATCCAATCATTGATGTGAGGCCCTCCCTCTTAGGAACCTATGCCTACATTACTCCTGATTTATATATTCCATCATTCTTAAAGAGTAGACAGAAATAGAGATCCTGAGATGGAGAATAGAGCTGTTAATCTGGAAAGTACTTCTGTAAATATTTGCCTTGTAAATGTTGTTATTATTATTTCTTAGAGGTTGCCCTAGAATTTGAAATAAACATTTATAACTAATTTAAGTTTACTTTTTAAAGAATACTATTTTGCTTTACAGACAGCAGGTTACCTTATTTCACAGATCCCATGATTCTTTCTTCCTGTCCTTTAAAACATTGCTTTCATTTTACTTACCTATAAATATAATCACCCAATATATTGTTGCTACTATTGCTTTGAACAATATTTTTCTGCTAGTTCAATTAAGAAAAATAAATAAAATATTTACTTTTAAGAAAAATAAGAAGTTTTAAAAAATCTTCATTTTTTCCTTTTTTTATTCAATTTTTAAAATTATGATATTGTGGGGTACAGTTAAGGGTTACGTGTACAAATATGCCTCGTTCAGGCACCCTTGTTGATAAGAAGTGTCTCCCCGTCCCCAGACAGATATTTACTACCATTAATCCCATCACCCTCCCTCTCCCTCCCATAGTTTCCCACAACTGTCAGCCATTTTCTTGTAGTAATATGTTGGATGATCAAGGTCTACTATGTGAGTGAGAACATGTGATATCTTTTGTTTTTAACAAAAAGTCACAGATGCAGTGAACCCAACATCACAATGAAACTACTCTATCCAGGACCCAAA
>CAUYQG010253422.1:0-10638 GCA_963574415.1 Tarsius wallacei
CGGATGATGGGTACATGGAGGTTCCATTTCTGTTTAAAGAAAAAAAATATCAAATGCCTGGAAGACATATCAAAACTCACTTGATGGCCTGGGCAACATGGCAAGAACTTACCTCTATTTAACAATGTTGTTTTCCAAAGAGTATGGCAATTCTTGAAAGAACTAGAAATTAACCTTCCATTTGACCCAGCAATTCCCCTATTGGGAATATACCCAGAGGAACTCAAATCATTCTACCAAAAAGATACCTGCGCGCGAATGTTTGTTGTAGCTCTATTCACAATAGCAAAAACATGGAACCAACCATGTTGCCCATCGAAACTGGACTGGATAAAAAAAAATGTGGCACATATACATGATGGAATATTATGCAGCCATAAAGAAAGACAAATACATAGACTTTGCAGCAACTTGGATGGATTTGGAGTCGATCATACTCAGTGATTTATCACAGAAACAAAGAACTGAGTTCCATATGTTCTGACTCATAAACGGACCTTGAACAATTATAATGCTATAAGAAGGCGATTGGTAGTAGTGGGAAACTGAGGGGGGGCGGTGGGATTGGCAGTTGAGGAAAACTGCTCAGGGAGGGAGGGTACCTGCATGATCAATGTTTGTATACCTAACCCTGAAATGTACCCCACATCTTATAATAAAAAAAATTTTTTAATGTTGTTGTTGTTTTAATTAACCGGGTATGGTGGCATGCACCTCTAGTCCTACCCACTCAGGAGGTTGAGGCAAGTGAATTGTCAACCCCCGAGGGTCAAGGCTGCAGTGATCCCTGATTCTGCCACTGCACTCCAACCTGAACAACAGAGCAAGACCCTGTCTCAAACAAACAACGAAAAAACCAGACTCACTTGAGCTGTTCTCATATGCACTGCTCTTCATCAGAGCACTCAATTTTATTGCTAGCTTTGAGCTCTGGTTCTGCACGAGACGGGCTTTTTGTATTCCACTGAGTTCATTGTTGACTACAACAATCCATCCATCACACTGTCTTCTAAATTAGAGTTAAACTTCCACCCCACTGTTGTCACAAACAAGGGAAACATACAAGAAAAAGAAAATGGTAGTATACAAATGGATCAAACGTTTTTCTGAGGGGACAGAAAGCATCACTGATGAAGAGAGGTCAGGACGGCCAGTGACGAGCAGAACTGACAAAAACATTGCAAAACTTCATTGAATCGTGCATCAAAATCATCCGCTAACTGTGAGAAGCACAGCAGACCAAATAAACATCAACAGAGAAACAGGAAAATCTTAACTGAAAATCTTGGCATGAGAAAGGGGGGTGCAAAAATGATCCCAAAGGTGCTCTTGCATCTCGACAATGCACCAGCCCACACAGCTCTGTCCATGAGGGAGATTTTAGCCAGGAAACAAATAACTGCATTGGACCACCCTCCCTGCTCACCTGATCTGGCCCCCAGTGACTTTTTTCTTTACCTGAAGATAAAGGAAATATTGAAAGGAAGACATTTTGATGACATTCAGGACATCAAGGGTAATTCGACGAGAGTTTTGATGGCCATTCCAGAAAAAAGTTCCAAAATTGCTTTGAGAGGTGGACTAGGTGCTGGCATTGGTGCATAGCTTCCCCAAGGGAGTACTTTGAAGGTGATCATAGTTATATTCAGCAATGAGGTATGTAGCACTTTCTAGGATAATTTCACGAACTTAACTGTTAGGCCTCATATTAACCACGATCTTCCATGAATTGATGTTACGATAGATCCCATCACCAGCCCCTGTTCTTCATCCCTCTTGATAGCCACATTCTTTGCCACGTGACTTTGTGGTTTTTCCCATTCAAAGGCCTAAGAGGCCTCACATGTTTTCACTTGTTCTCTTGCGTCTCTACTGTTGCAACTAGAAGATGCTTAGAAAGCCCAGCTGATTCCAGGAGGAGAATGAGAGATTTACGAAACCGACCCACGCAGCTGGGTACCCCAGCCAAGAACATCCAGTTCCCATGAGCTACACACATTCGCATGACCTAAATAAATGCTTCTGTCACAAAGTTTTGTGATGATTGACTGTCTGATACGTTTGTAACAATAGCTAGCAGACATGGATATTTATGGGAATAAAGTGTGCTACTATTAGCAATCATCAGTGAAACTGGACATACGTATGCTCACCATGTTTCAATTATTTACCAAATCAAGACTACTTCTCTATTACTTCTTAAATATCCCAATTAAGAAAAATTAAGCTTCAAAATCGAGATTCAATAAGTACTGTCAATTGCTTAGTTCGCATAAACAATGATTACAAATAACAAACAGTCCTATTATGTATAGGCTTTGACTTTCTTTGCCAAAGGAAGACTTAAAAATCACACTTCAGGACCATGGCTACCTCAAAATGGTTATCTTTGAAGAGGATGACAACTTTGAAGAGGATGACAACTTATCTCAAACATACGCATTACATGACTAGCATTGTCACTTGTCAATTTTGGACGATTCCTTTGGTTTCATTGATTATTTTTGTCATTACAAGATTCTTTTCATTCCCTCGGGTCAATCCCCAATTTTAACCAGTATAATAGCACGCTTAATTTTATTTTTGCATTCCATAGTCCTCGATAATAGCAAACTAATTTCTGTAGCTGCATTTGATGAAAATATGCTGATGGGACTCATATTTCATATCATTGACTATAATGAGCTATTTTATCAAACTGTCCTTATGACAGTGTTAAAGAGAAAATGATAAATTTACTAATTTATTCACTTGAGATTCCATTTGAAAATTTTAAAAGAAAGGAAAAGATCAATGAAGTCAGGTAAATTAGGGTTTTCTGAATGATATGTCTGGGTCTATATGAAACAATAGCACTAACCATTCCCACTCCTAATCAAATGCTAACTCTGAAAAAGGATTGATTAACTATTACTTTTAACAAAATTCTGGAGAACAAATAAGAAGCTGTAAAATGCCCTATTGTGAACATGTGTGCATAATGTTTACTCATCAACAGTGTAATTGCTCTTACGATTTCATATAGAATTGACTTTTTATCACTTGGGATTTTTACGTTTTTACTCTGCTTTTAATTTAGTAATTGTCAATAAGTAGATATATCAATTGATGAAAGCTACCAATCATTTTGTGAGGCCTTCCAAAAAACTTTAAAGTAACTGAGAGCTGTAGCATAACATTTCTTTCTGGGACTCTAACAGACAAATTACACAGCTAGTGTCGATATTTGGTGCAGATGCAACCACATATATGATATTCTAAAATGTGTTTTATCAATTATTGTGCTCTTTCGAGTTTATGCTCCCTGAACTCCCGAAACAATATTAACCTAGAGCAAGTCAGAGTCATGGTCTGTATAAACAATCTTCAAACATTACGTGACCCTGGCATTTTGTTTTGGAATCTTTTCTTGATATAAAATGAATGTATTGATTTTTTTAATCTATAAGCCATCAGCAATGAAAATAATTGCTCTAATAAATTAAATTGATCTCTTCTTGAGGGCTTTATTCTACCATGAACGTCTTTCTTATCTGTAAACACACACATACACACATAAATATAGTAACCCTTTTTTAAGTGACAACTATGTTTTTGATAAATATTCACAGTTAAATACATTGAGGCCATAATGGAAGCTAATTTTTTCTTTTCTTTCTCATTGTTCCTTCTATTTCTAGTGTTTTCTACTACTACATTAAAACTATCACTTTTTCCTCAATTTGATTAATAAATACTCTCCCAAATCCTAACATAATAATGTGTTCTAAAAGCAGCAATTAAGATTAGGAGCACATGACGCTCTTAATGGAATCCGATACAAGAACAATGAAACTGCAATTTCTGAAAAATCCCAACTCTTCATTAAATAAATAGTAGGAACACAGTTTGACTTTGGAATTTTAGTACTGAATGCCAATATCCTCTGAGATTGTCAGGGCTGGGGAAAGAGAGTCTTTTGAAAATAAACTATTGTCATATAGGCCTATTTCCTATTATTCCACAATAACCAAGTGTTCTTCAAAATAATAATTAAAGAGAAGAGGAGAGGTGATGTTACTTTGCCTCATTTGGGTACAAACAAATGGTCTGCTGTTTATACAACCTTAAAAGCAGTGTTCCACTCATCAAGATGAGTGACTACTAGAGTTCCCAACATGTGTCTCCTCTACAGAGAAAGATCAAAAAGTAAATAGATAACTATACATCAAACAGAGTGTCTAGAGGAGAACACCGGAATTCAGCAAAGAAACGCCAAACACCTTGTACAGCACAGAGATTCAAGATGGCAGCACACGGCCAGGATCAGCTTGGAGCCAAGACTCCCCACTGCAGGATACAGGTAAATGGGAAATCCTTGGCAGTCTGCATTTGCACACAGACATCTGCAGTCCTACCCACAGAAGAGTCCCACAGCCCTTGCAGGCCCTGAGCTCAGTATAAGGACATTCCTAGAGTCCATGTGTCATTGGGTTCCAAAGACTCACTCTCCCTAGACCTAGACTAAAAGTGAAGGGTTGGAAAAGATACTCCACAAAAGAGAGCAGAAGTAGCTATACTTATATTACATAAAATAGACTTTAAGGCAAAAAAATAAAGATTTTTAAAAAGACAAAGAAAGACATTACATAACGATTAAAAGGATCAATTCAGCAAGCTATAACATGTGTAAGCATATAGATACTCAACACTGAGGATCTCAGATATATAAAGTAAATATTGTTAGGGCTAAAGGGAATGACCCCAATTATAGACCCCAATACAGCAACAGTTGGAAACTTCAACACATCTCTCTCCACATTGGACGGATCATTTAGACGGAAAATCAACAAGGAAACATCACACACAGACTGTACTATAGACCAAATGAAACTAACAGACACTTTATCAACAGCTGCAGAAAACACATTCTTCTCACCAACACATGGAGCATTCTCCAGGATAGATCCTATGTTCAGCCACCAAACAAGTCTCAACAAGTTTTTAGAAAATGGCATTATGTCAAGTAGATACACAGATCCAGACCACAGTGGAATAAAACTGGGAAACAATAACATGAGGAATTTTGGAAATGGCATGAGTACATGGAAATAAAACAGCATACTCCCAAACAACCAATGGGCCAATGAATTTTTAAAAAGGAAGTCAAAATAATTATTTGAATGTAAATGATTTAAATTATACATTAAAAGACATAGACTTGCTGAATAGAAACACAACATTCCAAAATCTATGGAATACAGCCATGGAGTACTAAGAGGAAAGCTTATAGTCACAAAAGCCTGCATCAAAAAAGTAAAAAGATATCAAAGAAACAAACTAAATGCACATGTCAAGGAAGTAGAAAAGGAGAAACAAACTAAACCCAAAATTATTTCAAGAAAAGAAATAATAAAATCAGTGCAGAACTCAACAAAATAGACTAAAACATACAAAAAATCAACAAAATGAAAAGTTTGTTTTTTGAAAAACAATTAAAATATACAAGTCATGAGCTAGACTAAGAAAACAAAAAGAGATAAGACCCAAATAAATAAAATCAGAAATGAAAAAGGAGACATTGTAACTCACACTACAGAAATGCAAGAATTGCAGAGACTGGTATACACAACTATGTGTCAACAAACTGGAAAACCTGGAGGAAATGAATAATTTCTAGACATATACAACCTACCAAGAATGAACCAGAGAGAAATAGAAAACCTGAACAGACCAATAATAAGTTAAATCGGTAATAAAAATTGTCTCAACAAAGAAAAGCACAGGATCGTGTGGCTTTAATACTGAATTCAACTAAATCTAAAAAAGCAAATTAACCCAAATTTTTCTCAAACTATTCCAAAAAAATTAAAGAGGAGAAAATTCCTCCTAACTCATTCTACAAGAACACCACTACCCTGATACAAAAAACTAGACAAGGACACACACACACCAAAGAAAGAAAACTAGACCAATATTCCTTATGAACACAGATGCAAAAATCCTTAGCAATATACAAGCAAAACAAATTCAGCAGCACATCATAAAAATTATATGCCATGAGCAAGTGGGATTTATGTCAGAGATGAAAAGGCAGGTCAACATAGGTAAATCAGTAAACATAATATATAGCACGTCAACAGAAAGAAGGATAAAACCATATGATCATCTCACACAATGCAGAAAAAGCATGTGATAAAATTCAGCTTTCCTTTATGATAAAAAAAATCTCTCAATAAATTGTATAGAAGAAACATACCTCAACTTAATAAAGTCCACATGTGACAAACCTACAGCTAACACCATACAGAATGGGAAAAGTTGAAAGCCTGTCCTCTAAGAACTGGAGCAAGACAAGGGTGATCACTTTCACCGCTCTTATTTAACATAGTACTAGAAGTCCTAGCAAGAGCAATTAGACAAGAAAAAAAAACAAAGGGCATCCAAGTTGAAATAGAAATCAAATTGGTTCTCTTTGCAGAGGACATAATCTTAGATATAGAAAAACCTTAAGAGCCCATCAAAATACTTTTAGATTTGATAAATGAATTCAGTAAATTTGCAGGATACAAAATCAGACATACAAAATAAAGACATACAAATGACCAAAAAAGTTAAAAAGAAAATTGCTCAACATCACTAACCATCAGGGAAATGCAAACCAAAACCACAATGAGATATCATTTCACTATAGAATGGTTTTTACCAAAAGACAAAAAATAACAAATACAAAGAAGCAGAGGAAAAGGAACTCTTATCCGCTGTTAGTGGGAGTGAAAATTAGTACAACCATTCAAGAAAACAATATAAATTTTCCTCAGAAAACTAAAAACAGAGCTACCATATGGTCCAGCAATCCCACTGCTGAATATTGCAGTATATCTAAGAGACATCTGCACACTCATGTTTATTGCTGCACTATTCACAGTAGTCAGGCTATAGAATCATCCTAAGTATTCACCAACAGATGAATGGATAAAGAAAGTGTGGGATATATACACAATGAGCTACTATTTAGCCACAAAAAAACGAATGAAATCCTGTCATTTGTGACAACATGAATGAGCCTGGAGGAGGTTATGCTAAGTGGAATGTCAGGCATAGAACGATGAATTCCACATGTTCTCAATCTTCTATGAGAGTTAAGAGGAAGAAAACTCATAGAAAGGTAGAGAGAACAGCCATGGTTATCAGAAACTGGGAAAGGTGGGTGGGAGTGAGGGAAAAGTTGGTGCATGGATTCAAAATCACAGATAAATAGAAGAAACTTCTAGCGTTTTGTAGCACTATAGGGTGACGACAGCTAAGACTTATTTATTATATTTTTAAATAGCTAGAAAAGAGGATTTTCAATATTCCCAACACAAAGAAATGATGCTTGAGGTGACAGATAGGCTAATTACCAAGTTGATTAATACACATTGTTTATGGGTATCAAAATAGCACTCTGTACCCCTAAATATATAGAATTAGTACATGTCTGTTAAAATTAAGATATAATATGATCAGGGTGACAAAATGTAAACCAAAAACTATCGGGAAACAGCAGGGTCCGCGTGAGAGACACCGAAAGAAAACAGAACTTTCCAGCACAGCCCTTGCCTCGCCTCAATGCTCCCACCACCGCACTACGTTGTTCCTCTCTGTCATTCTTGATAAGATCCACATTGCCCCAGCCTGGTGGCTGAATTGCAGCCGAAACTCCTCCCTCTCTGAGAATCATCCTGAATCTTCTCTTTCTGAAACCCGCCGAACTCCGACTCGCACCTTGCTGAAGCCCTCTGCGACATTCTGCCTCCTTCCCCTTCCAGAAGGCTCCTTCCGAGTCTCAGGTCCACATTTCCAAATAAAAGCTTCCCCCTCTTCCAAAAGGAAAAAAAAAAACAGCGCCAGGGATGTCGCTGAGTCTATGTTTCATCATAAAATACCTGCCCATCATCATCATCATACCTAAAATTGTTATTAATTATTATGCATCACACTCCAAGAATTTCTTGGTTCTGTCTTCTGTACTCCTCACCACAGCCTTGTAAGCTATATACTAATATTTTTTCCACTTTACAGATAAGGGAAGTGACACCCTGAGAGATTCTGTAAATTACCTAAATTCACACAACTATTATAAGTTGATAGTGTACCTGGGTGTAAGTCCATCAAAACCTAATATTTCTTCATGTTAAAGAATTTGCTTTAATTTCTGAAGTTTTCATTTAAGCCTCTGTGCTATAATTCATAAAGAATGATAAATGAGGAATTATTTATTTTCATGACAGAAAGAAATATAGCACATAATTATCCTTCCACAATATCATCAATAAACTACTGAACGAGTGATAAAGTTCTGTGTCTGATGGAAAGAAATGAGTATTGGCAAACCAAGCATTTTTAGAAAGTTGGCAAATTTCGGAAAGTGACTTGTTCTGAAAGTTACATTTCCGGTTGGGCACAGTGGCTCAAGTCTGTAGTCCCAGCAGTTTGGGAGGCTGAGACAGCAGGAGTTCTTGAGCCCAGGAGTATGAGACCTACATGGGCAATATAGTGAGACCGTATCTCTATTTTTTAAAAAATCAGAAAATTAGCCAGACATGATGGTGTGTACCTGTAGTCCTAGCTGCTTGGGAGGTTGAGGCAGGAGGATCCCTTGTGCTCAGGAGTTCAAAACTGCACTGAGCTGTGATTGTGCCACTGCATTCCAGTCTGGGTGACAGAGACCCTAACTCAAAACAAAATAAAATAAACTAACAAGACTATTTTTCCTATGAGAAGATGTCCTAGTTTCCACTTCCTAGGCAGATGAAGAATTTTGTCAACTTAGTGATTGAGTCAGTTTTATTTTGAGGTTCTTTTGTAGATGAAATGCATATCAAATAAACCTGCATATTTGAAAAAAAAAACTCATTCTAATTTTTTTTAATTAACACCTTAAAGAAATAATCCTACAATAGTCTTAAATGGGTGGATAGATAAATCAATAGAAGATGGATGGATAGAGAAACACATGATAATGATAAGATAGATAGATAGATAGATAGATAGATAGATAGATAGATAGATAGATAGATAGATAGATAGATGATAGATAGATAGAGATAAATAGATGATAGATGACATTTATTTTGCTTTCAAACTGAGCCCTAGGTGGGAGTGGGGAAGTGTGGTTCCGGGTGATTGTCCAGCAACTTCTCTGGACCTCTCTGAGGTTCAGGCTCAGCCAGTTTCTCTTGACGTCACGACCTCTGACAACAAACAGAATGTGCCTGACTGCTGGCAGAACTCCTGTCCCACATGCAAGGTTGACATCGGGACAACTGAAAGCAAACACCCAAAGAACTCAGGTGATGCAACTGAAACCATTTGTCATAATTCAGAGACAGTATGACTGCCCCCAAGAAAATTATGTATTCTTCTTCTTTCCCGTACAGTGAGAATTATGCAGGCAACCATATTTCTCTTTTGCTTTGACATCCAAGAAGTTCCAAAGCAAGTTTACAGACTAATCATGTGAGATTCTACAGTGCTTTTATTCTTTTCCTTCCGGTCTAATTTACTATTTTGTTTTTTCCTGCTGCTGATTTCATGTGTATTTTTCTAATTAAGCATTTCTCCCACTGCGCTTCCTAGAATACTAGTTCTTATCTATGTTAATAGATAGTGTGTGAAAATGAAATCACTTTTAAACGTTTTTGAGAAATATTGCTTAATCACTATAGCCCCATGCCGTCCTCAAGCGTCGCTTTGTATTGAATTGGAAGGAAACCCCACCAATTCCAGACAAACCTGAAGATGGAACAGTTTTGTCATGAATCTGTTAGTTTTCTGAGATAGAGTTTGGGAAACACTGTGCTTCCTCACCCGGTGTATTTCCTGAGGGGCACTTTATACCCTTGGGAAAATGAGGAGAGGTATAAACAGAGGAATGGATGAATGATTAAATAAACACATTAGAACTGAATTTTTTTTCAAATTGCACAGTAACAATATATTGTTTTAATTTTCAAGTTAAATTCTAGAACATAATCTCCTGTGTAGAAACTTCTATACCCATCTGACCAGACTACTTGAAGAAAGAATTTAAAGCAGCTTAAAATAGAGAGACGCAAGCTTTAAAAAGTTTCTGAAGGAGAGTAAAAGATAAGAATCAATTTTCATAATACTTTAAGAAAGGGATTGGCAGTAGTGGGAAACTGCGGGGGGGAAGGTGGAATTGGCAGTTGAGAGACACTGCCAGGGGAGGGAGGGACACACCTCATCAACAAGGGTACCTGCTTAATGAACATTTGTTTACCTAACCCTGAATTGTACCCCACATCTTTAAAATAAAAAAAATTAAAATTAAAAAAAAAAAAGAATGGCCGGGCTCGGTGGCTCAGCCTGTAATCCCGCGCCTTAGGGGGCTGAGGTGAGTGGAATGCCTGAGCCCGCGGGTTCGAGACCCACCTGGGCAACTTGGCAAGACCTCATCTCTACAATAAATCAAAAAAATTAGCTGGGCGTGGTGGTGTGTGCCTGTAGTTCCAGCTACTTGGAAGGCTGAGGCGGAAGGATCGCCGGAGCCCAGCAGGTCGTGGCTGCGGTGGCCGGGAGCGGCCACTGCACTCGGGTCTGGGCGACAGAGTGAGACTCCAAATAAAAAAAAAAAAAAAAAAAAAGAATCAAGTC